>OZ022261.1:21013060-21278298 GCA_963978905.1 Trichostrongylus colubriformis | reverse complement strand
TCTGGGGATTGCGCCAAAATTGGTGTAATCTATCAAATTGAATGTCAGACATGTAACGCAACGTACATTGGGGAAACTGGAAGAAGACTAGCAGTACGTATCAAAGAACATCTTGCTGGTAAAAGACTAGGTAACACAAGAACACCTCTGGGGAAGCACATGACCGAGGAGCATGGCGGAAACGACTTTGATGTGAAGTGCAGTATTCTAGCATGCGAGACTGAGATTTCCGCCAGGAAAAGTGCTTGAAGCGTTTTGGATTTCTGCAAGAAATCCAAGTATGAACAACCGAAATGAGTGCTTATCCATTACGAATGATCTCTTGCCATTTGCGCCACATTGCGAGCTACTGATATGATGAGGGAGACATGCATGTCCCCATTATACTATATATGTATAAGGACAGCACGGCATCCCTTATTCACTGACGACAGCTGAAACGGAGTGGCGGTGTTCCGCTCCCGCAGTGGTGGACTGGGTGAGTTATGTTCTTTCGTACAGGGTTCCTCCGGCGGTTTCTGTGAGTTTCGTCAGAACCGCTAGAGGGATAAGGCGTTTGGTGGTGTAGTGGATAGAATCCTAAATCTTGAGCCACGTTTAGGCCTTTGAGGAAGACGATCTGGTCGAAACGTTAGGCCGTAAATAAATGTTCCACCTAAAAACCTCGTTGGCATAACAGAAGAATATCAAACTAATATATAAGCTTCATCGAAAGACGGAGGAAACAATGTGAAAAACGGGGTTTAAAAAAACCGCGGGGACTTATTCCTCAACCCAATAGGATGTGCCCTCAAGCTCCTCCCCCCCCCTCTGTTTTTGGGGTATACAGACTACGAATTTTGATAGCCTATGTCTCTTTCAAACTTCAAGTTTCTGCTCGAAACCTCCCAGGTGATGCCACTAGACCTTTCAGCTTTCGAAACTTCTTGAAACCACAGTATCTGCGAGGATCTGTTCAACACTTCCTCCATTATATAAGAAGTAGACTGAATCAGGCTACTTCGTTCTTTGTGAGAAACATTTTCAAAGGCAGTGGTATGTATGGTAATGGACACTAATGATATGAAACATGGCGAACCTCCAATGGCAAGGTAATGGGCTGTGTTGCGGCTCATCGGGCGGTTGCCCTCCTAACCGCTAGCGCAACAGCATCGTGGTTACGGGTCTCCGAACCCTGCGCCACCCGGCTGCTATGCCTGCGGGTTGTCACTGCTCCCATGGGCTTCCCCAGGAACCATACTGCTTTCCCCACAGTATGGCCGCCGCTTCCCGGAGGTATTGGCTCTCACACTTCTACCTATTATTACCCTTGATACGACAGCAAGTACAAGGATTACAGCACCCATATTTATTATACATATATTATCCACAATAGTCGCCCTACTCTTATCCTCCTGCCAGGACTCAGGTCCGACCGTGCTTCTTCCCCCCAAGGGTCAACTATTGGAATTCAGCGGTAACTGCGGTAACTCCCTGCACCCTGCAGGCTATCTACCCCGCCTGCAGCCGTCCACGTCCTCGGGTGTAACGGACGTGGGCATGCCAGCGCTCAACCAAGCCGGCCGCGGTCCGCCCGACCGCACCGCGTCCATGTCGGCCTGCAGAGCGTAAGAGACAAGCTCTTACCCTCTACAGTCCAGCCTGGCATCCTAGCAGCCATAGCCCGGTGCCCTCTCCTCCCGGGGGGAAAGTGTCTAAGCACCGACTGGCAGTGGCGACCCTTATATAGAGCCACGGACTGGGGGCGGGGCCGGGCGCGCGGTGCGCCCACAGGGACAGTCGCGTACCGCGACAGGCTGAATGTTGGAGCAACTAAGCGAATCACCTCTTTCCTGAATACACTAGAAAATCCTATACTGTCCCGAAAGTGCGCCAATGAGCTGACCACGGTTCAGACATGTTCCCAGAAGTCGAGTAATCCCTTCCAAAGTGTCAAGACAATAAATACAGTAGACGGGGCAGATAGTAAACACTTAACAGCAAATACACACAACCGACAGTACGGAGTTTTGCCTTAGCTCCTGGATATATTAAGATATATGGCCCCACTTGACGAAATAGTCGTCGCTACAAATCTGCGCAAAACTAGCAAGCGCGTCCTCCAACATCCCCATATACTGTCACACAAACCCTGTCTCGAAAAACCGGAAAAGCACCAAGATCATACTCCATTCTAATTTTATATTCTCATTTTACACCATTATTTCCCAGCACACATTCAAAAAGCGGCAGTCAGTACAATCAAATGCAGAAACACTTGAAAAAAAAAACACCATACGTATATGTACTAAATGAGCTTTCGAAAAAAACGTTACATTTGAACCGGTACAATGACAACAAATAAATATAGATTAGTTATATTACATATATATATATTATACATATATCATATATAATATATCATATATATTACATATAATATATATTACATATATTATATATTATATATAGGACACAGAATAGAGATCAAATTACATCTACAGTTCTACACTGCAAAAAATTGTATCCTTTCCACAATCCGGAGTGTGTACCGTCATGTCAGGATTTCGCACCACACCGGCGCAGTAAGTGCGAGCTATGCGCGCCGTTAGAGTTGAGTCATACAGCGATTACACTAAATGCTGGGGGCAGCATACACAAATGACTTGTAGTCGCTTTGCGACCCAACAACACGGTGCCTTCAGCTCGCTCGCATCGCCTCGCTTGAGACACGCTGCGGTGCGAAATCCTGACATAAGAGTACACACCCGTCGCTTCCGTTGTGATCTAGCTGCGTGCGACGGTCCGTGGCCGTGGCGAAGTGCAGCGACCTGGGAAGCATCTAAGTATCCCGATCTACACCCCAAAAGTAGTGGTCGGCCAGCATGCGTACGATAGCCGCCCACCAAATTACATCACGAGGTATGATGAAGTACGCCACTTAGTTTGAGTAGAACGCTTGCATGTAATGAAGATACACATTGAGAGTACAAACTGTTACAGTGATCACAATCGACCCCAAAACACTCGACGCTTTCCGTTCATGATGATATACGTAAAACAATCTCATGAAAGAAATACCAACTAATACCATAATATTTCTCATAGATGTAGCCTGCCGTCGCTCACTGACCCCGTTTTTCCCTCAAACGACGATCGTGCTCTTCTATCCGAATGCGGTGCTTCTCAGCACGATGCTAAAATAATTAGTTGCATAAGAATACTTGAACTTTCGATAACACTTCAAGGAATTATGCTCATCAGCTTATCCGAAATTTACAGCAATTACCATGCCGACCATAAGACTGACAGCAACAAGCGCGGCGCTTAGCACGCGGAGGACAGGGAAACTTAATTCTGAATCAATACCTGAACAACCGAGTCTTCTATGCCTCCAGATCGGTTATCCTAGAAACACTGACTGAAGTGAATACTGTGTATAGACAAAAAGCCACAACGGATGTGGATAGAAGCAGCAGTGTATTTGGATGCCAGCTCAATGTAGAGCAGAGGTTACAGCACGATGTATCCCAAGGAGGAGCATTTCAACACTGAAGTTTTCGTCCTCTCCATTACGGTCTTATCTGAAGGCTTTCACACCTTCATGCGATAGCTGGATACAATTTATAGTCATGCTCCACATTAAAGCACACAAATGCGCTACCGCGTGCCTCCAACGGTTCATATCGCTCTGTTGTGGACACCTACACAGACGACAGCTCGATGTGACTGTTGTATAGTATATCTGCCCAATCATGCTTAAACCATATACGTACACGCATTTTATTGAACATGCCTCGATAAAAATATGAACTCGAAGCAAAGTAACTTATCCACCTGATCAAGCGCTGATGCAATGTCATCGTCCCATGCCGGCAATTCTGCATCTTCAAGATCACCGAGTTGAGCACTGAGCGGCTGTAAAACATCCTATAATTCTACTGAATCGATAACAATCATTTGATGAGAAATGGGTGTAAGTGAAAGCAGTCTTGTAAACTGAGATCCATATTGAAATTCCAGTTCAAGGACCACTTTGAGCTATCCCCCTCCTTTGTTGAAAAATACACTGGAAATCAACGAGTGAAGTACTACTACCAAATCATTGTTTCATAGGAAATCACGTTTTTCAATTTTTCATCTCACGCTACTAGTGAGTGCATGTAAGCTTAAAGAGGAACTGTGATCAAAAATAAAAAGAAGTTGATGAAAACTAGGACGTAAATGTACAGGCAATACTCCAAACCAGTATCTCTCTATCTCTCTCGCAATAGTCACGATTTCCTAGAGTCATTAATAGAAAGTTCACATAATCCTTTAGTCAACGCTCAGTCGCGATAAATGCCTTTACCCTTCTTTGGTCATGTACGGTCAAGCGTGGGTTGAGAAACTTTCAAACACCGAAATGACGCAATCTTGACCCCATGAACACGTGAGGTTTGGCGAGTTTCCGTTTTTTTTCGCACAAACGACTCCTTGGCAGCATGCCAAGGATGTGATTCGCTCTAAGTGTTTCATTCAGAAAGAATATTATATCATGAACTTCTTTTCATACGTACTCTTCCGCTTGATCTTTCTTTCATTATTTCACTCCTTTATTGCCGTTTGTTGTTTCACTTTTGTTTCACATTATCATTAACTAAATCAAATCCACCCCACGCGACATCAAATGACAAGAAAGCGGCCTCCGATTTTCCTCAACCCACCACCAGCGGCTACTCGGGCATTACAATGTATTAGGTTGATTCATAATAAATCGGACAAATGGTAGTGATGATTTCTAGAGATCATAACTCAGTAACGAATTAACGAAAATGGACGCGGCGAGGTACCGTTGGAATGAGTATGAAAAGCTCTTCAAAGTACCGCAAAATAATCACTCCAAAGTAAATTCATTCCGCCACAATACCGCACGATTTCAAGCGGTCCAGAGACCACATCCGCAACGTCATACTATTTATATCGCTATCTGGCCAGGAACCCGCGGATATCGGCAGACGTCTGATAGAAGTTCACAAGGAGCATGCCCCCGGCAGAAGTACACTGTAGTTGTAGCATTCGAAGTTTGCGTCAGGCGACTATTCCATCGAGTCGAAAACCGCGGTTGGTGGAGCGTACGCGGCGTAGAGTACTGGGAGCTGCTCGCTGAAGGTACCACAGTATCCGCCGACGTCTACGTTCGTCAATTACGAGAATTGAAGGTCAATGTCCAAAGTTCGCTACGGCGGCGGTCACATGTCTACTTCCAGCACGACAACGTGTCTACTTCCACAGACCGCACTTCGCAAGATCGACCAAGGCCGAGCTGCTGTCGTACAGTTGGACCGTACTTCTATACCCACCGTACTCCCCAGACCTGGCCCCTTCAGATTTCCACCTTTTCTCCCACAGCCAGCGCCACCTGGACGGCCAAGACTTCAAAACTCGCGACGAGGTCAAGGCGGCACTCGGTAACTTCTTCGAGCTCCAGCTTCCGGCCTTCTGGAGCAAGGGCATCCATGATCTGCCTATACCGTGGCAGAAGGTCATCGATAAAGATGGAGTATATTTCAAGTGAATCCCTGTTGTCGTAAAAAAGTTGTACGACAATGATTAAAATTGGTCAATTTGTCCGATTTATTATGAATCAACCTAATAGCTCGAGGTGAAATGCGCTATGACAGTTATCAGTAAGCCCCAAAAGCGCGCATTTCGAAGCAAGTTCCGCTATATACCATTTCTTCATATCCAGCCCTTCCATTTTCGGAGTACGGCAGCGTTTTCGGGCTCTATAAGAGCCGACTTTTTCAACAGCTACCACTTATTCAGACAGTGCACGCCTAATTTGCTAACCAAGCATCCCTTCAGAATCAACCAGTTTGGTATTGTTCTTGGTTTGTTTTGGTTGTGTTTATTATTTGAGTTGTTGCATGTGCTTGCACATGTCCACTAAATAAATAAATAAATAAAACCATAGGAAGGGGGCTTTACATATCGGGCTTTGAGCGCTGCATTCCGATTTTTCTCCAGTTTAGTAATAGTACGCACCAGGACTTCGGTGTTGTGATCTTTTGATATTCGGTCCTGAATACCCCTGACACTGAATCATGTTTGAGAGGCTGGGAACGGCTCACATCGCAGAGGTTAGCAGAGATCAACGCAGTGAAGGATGGAAGGGACAGGTAACATATTTCGAGGTTTTTTTAAAGATGATCATCAACAGCGATTTACAGAGGGGCTGCGATCCATGACAATTCAAGACACAGTTTGGATGAATAAATGAAAAACTAAAAAGTAGTATTCACGAAAAGTTACAGCAGACACAGACTATTTTCATGTTACTGCAAGTGTGAGAACCCAGACTAGACTAGTGTTACTGAGACACCACATGGGCCAAAAACGGTATAAGTGGAAGTCTGAGCAAGAGAGTGGTGTGAAGCGAACTCCAAAGCGGAATCATCCAACATCAAATCTGAGTCAAGCCGAGGGCTATCCGAAATACGGTTCCACCTTCCAATCCAAATTATACCCCATCTTCATGATTTCTCGACCCAAGGCTGACCCCGCGCCGTACTCTTCACTGATCAAGCATATAGAGCAAATGGTGTGTATTAGGTTTTCCGAGACCTTTATTTGACTTTCTCCATGAATGATTAGAAGTTGTGACAGTTCGGCGAAAAACTCCGCTACATAACAGCAATAATGCTTCCTGTATGTTTGATACATGCGGTGCGACTGTGGCGATGTTACAAAGCGGCGCTCTTGTGGTTACTGAACCGCTATGGTTGTTCATGACATAACTTTTGAAGGACGCTTAGACCGCGTAAAGTGCGGCAAGTAAAATTTGAGTCAAGTTTCTCTCATGAGATTGAATGTTAGAATCAATTTAATTTGCAGAGATACTTCAGTCGTTATCGCAAAATGCCAGCCAAGTGAAAACCAATGCAGTTCACAGCTTAGCATAAAATTTCGGACATTTTTTCATCTAAACTTCTTTTCTGCAACCCCTTTCTTATTCAGTCATGAATTGAATTGAATTTTAATTTTCCCTCTAGGCCCTGAGTTTCCTGCTCGAATGGTATTTTCTTGGTGAGAAGCCATTAAAATCGCGAAAAAAATGAGACCAATGGAGAGGGGATGCTGCGAGGAGAACTTCTGGGGTGGGGGCTTGAAATTAGGGTATTCAGCATAGCACTTTTGGTAACGACTCTTCATCTTCTATCAACATGGTCAAAACGAAATCGATAAACGCAATCGATAGGGTTTTCTCTGCTTTACGAAGAAGCGCTACTCGTTTCCCCGAAACCTTTCTGGTTTAATATTTCTGAGGCTTAGAAGTGGAGTGCTCAGCAGTAACCAGTACTCTTGGCACCTGCCAAGAGTTCTTTTTTAATGAAAAATTGAATTTCAATAAAAAAGTACCAGTACTTTTTTATTGAAAATCGAGGTTTTATCAATTATTATTACCATGGGATCAAAACAATCAATTTTAAAATGATCAGTCATGCAGAGCTGAGATTCCAAAGCTGAGTTTGTAAAGGAAGTTCAAATGTTCGAGACCAGTAGCAGTAGATGAAAGTGGAAACTTTGATACATTTGAAAAGCTGGCGTGCAACCCTTAGGCTTTGAAAAAAAAGTATCAGGAATGCCTCATAGGATGCAACCTGGCAAGGAGACCAGTTTCTGCCATCAATGTGCCGAATGTGCAGATCTTTGTCTACAAAGGCACAATATAACATCAGGGAATGAAGACGTTGTGATAATAGCCATTTTTTGCATAACCCGATGACATGATATGCGTTTGTAGAGTGCGTTTGCCCAACTGCAACTTTCAAAAAGTTGGGTTTGAATGGTGATCATCTAAAGAAATTTCCACTGATCCGAACAGTCCTATTCGCTAAGGGTCGTGTCTTGTGGCGAAATAATGTTACACTCACACTTCACCCGCTTGCAAGGCCTTTCCCCAAGGCTTCCACGAAGCCCAAGGACCAAACATTACATCTGATTCTCGATGCATTTGTTCTTGTCAATGCTATACCAGAAGAAGTCTGGCGCTTCGACGCTATCTATAGGAATACCTGACTGTGCGACGGAAGGTGTTAACAGAAGTACGATAGAACAGGTTATCTATCTGTAGACTTTACAACATACATATATGCTTCTGTAATGAGTAACAGCCTTCACATGTGAGGAATATGTGGAGGTGCTGGAGACATGTCCGACATGATGACAACGGCCTTCATAACGGCGAAAGTCCATTTTCACATTGATAATATTAGGTAGTCCAGAGAGTCTTTTCGTATTTTTAAATACCGCTTTTTCCCTCAAAACTGTTTTCCACAAAATTTCTTCTGTACATATATATGTAGTACAATTCCACACGCATCAACAGGTATCATTGTCTTCCATCTCTCGGATAACCTTTTTCGGCAAAATAAAAATATCAAAAGTCACCTCATTTTCAATTCCGATTTTTTTTCTTTGAATGACGTTAGACAGGGAAAGGAAAAGGTAATAATCCGATGGAGCAAGATCAGGGCTATAAGGCAGCAGTTTTTATCCAAGCTCGAGAATTCTTTGAAAAAATAGACTTAAAAAATTTTTACTACTATTGAAAAAATGACTCGCCAAAAAATTCTCGAGCTTGAACAAAAATTGCTGCCCCACACCATATAGCCTTGATCTTGTTCCATCTGAATATCACCTTTTCCTTTCCCTGTTTAACGCCATTCAAAGAAAAAAATTTTTTATAATTTTTGTATTGAAAATGAGGTTGACCGTTGATATGTTTATTTTGCCGAAAAGGGTATCCGGGAGATGGTAGACAATAATACCTATAGATGCGTGTGGACTTGTACTACATGTGTATGTACAGAAGAGATTGCTGGAAAGCAGTTTGGTGGGAAAAACGGTATTTGAAAATACGAAAAAACTTTTTAGACTACCCAATGCTTTGATTTTTTGCGAACTTTCTTGGAAACACTACAAAGTTCGTAAGACACTACCCTCGCTATCGTCATCAACACCTTCACTGCAGCCGTGATTACCGACGACGGGCGATCGGAAAGACTGCACCGACTCCGATTTGAGTTATCGGTCTCGATATATCTGATCTAGCGTAAACACAATGCCCACTGCCGGCCATATCGCTGCGATCAACGACAGTAACAATCCCATCGAAAATTTTCACAGACACAAAGGACTTCTCGCTGTAGTGATTTCATCCCACAACTGCAAGTAACGATTTTTGTGACCGCGTAGAGTGACGAATTCTACATTCTGAATCGAATCAAATTGAATCTGTCATACCCATAGTGTACTAGCCAGTACCTTTATGCTGCGCACGATTGCCAAGGAAGTATTCATGCAACCACCGAGGGAAAGCAAGTCTAAAACACACACAGAGAACACTGACCAGGGAAGAGTTTCAAGTTCCCACAGAACTTTGAATTGAGACCCAGATGGTTCGATAGAGCTCGGAATACTGGATTTAACCGTGAAAACCAAAATCGCAAAATGCCGTTCTGAAGCGAGTGAGGAGGGGTCAAAGTTCGCTTGTGATGCCTCATTGGCGCAGCCCTTTGTCATCAGCACGACCAGCGCGGAACCAGCAACGGCCACCGTGGCTCTCTGGTAGTGTCCCGAGCCTGTAACCGAGAGGTTGTGGGTTTGCCCACCGCATTTGCGATTTGCGAGGGGTGGGACCATGCATTGGATTTCCACGAAGGATTTTTCATTGCTTCTTATGAGGCTCTCTTCCATGTCTGGAAAAACTTCCAAAAGTTTTCCATGTACAATAACTGTTATATTCGTTTTCTACGCACTTTACTATTCATATCACCTAGATAGCAAAAAACTCCGTGATCCAGCTTATTTATATACGCAGACCCCATAGCACGCCGATTAGGCGTTGTTGCGCAAAACGAATATGATATTCGCGCACAGAGGGTCGAAATATGTGTATATTGTGTCTGTGAAAATTTTAGCCGAATTCAGCTTTTGGTCCAACTTCGAAAAATTAGGGGTGCCCATAGGGCACGTAGTAGTTCCTGAACCTTTTTCCACGAAGTCGAACAGCCTGAACAAAGATAACCTGGACATACCAACTACACTTGCCCATCATACTGAACGTACGTAACCAGCGTCAAATAAGAGCATTTCCTCAGCAAGGGTTGACTTCTCCTCTAATCAAAGTGCTGCCTCCTAAGAGCCCACGAATATTTCCGAAATTTGGTCAAATTCTTGAATGGGCTAAAAACTTGTGCCATGGGGTAATTCGATCCCCCAAACACGAAAACCACACCGGTTCTGCAGGAAAACGTATGGCTCGCGTGCCACGAGCTCCCGAAGGGATCATGCAGTAGCACTATTTATTGAGAAAAACCCAAATAAGTTATAGGGTCGTTTAGCAGGCTTTGAACAGATTCGAAATCAGTGCCCAAGACGGAAGTAGTTATGTATCTCATTGCATATGGCCTCTTCGACCTGGTATCCCGATCCTTCCCTTGTTGTGAGTAACGTTAGTAGTTATAAATACAGTGGCAGTGTAAATGATAAGTGAGATTAGGTGCCAGTACAAGGAAAGTTCAGAGGTGAAGGAAAAGCACTTACCCACGATGAACACGAAATGCAAAAATATGCGCTTCGGTGGGGAGCAAACCCACTTTTTCGCTCCTACAGGTTCGGGTCACTACAACTGAGCTACGGTGGCCGTTGCCGACTCCGCGCTGGTCGTGCTGATGACAAGGGGCTGCGCCATTGAGGCATCATGAGCAAACTCATCTCCTAACTCGCTTCAAAATGACATTTTGCAATTTTGATTTCACAGTTATAATCAGCACTCAGAACTCTATCGATCTATCAGGATCTGAATCTTTGGTGAGTGTCGGGTAAGTTACGAGTGTTGGTAATTAGCGTGGGGTTAGGTCACCAATGAGTGGGTTTACTTCACGATTTCAAGATCTTGGTGCAGCTGGTCTTCTCATGTCAAAGAATCAAGGCAGATAATCGTGGAGTTAAGTATGTAGTAAATTTAAATATTTGCCACTTGAACGATTAAGTTAGAGCATCTTACATTGAATATAAATTCTAACTAAAGCAGATACGATCTATGTTGAAGATGGAAACTAGTTACTGTGACAGTCCATAATACAGTGTTTTAGTCTCACAAGAATGTTAATTTCATTGTATCTATAGTGAATCACCCTCCACACAACACTGGTGACCTGACCTCCTGGAACACTGGTCGGAACACTTGCAGCCCCAACCACAACGCAGCGGAGATAGATTTTTCCAAAATCACGAAATTTTCGAATCCATATTACCAAATGAGAGGAAACTTGCTCTCTCAGTACACAATAAGGCAATTCTGCATACTTCAAAGCAGCCCAAGCGGTACTACTTCAGGATGTGAACTTCGCAGTAAACCCGAAGGAACAAAATGAATACGTTCTGCGGGACCTTCAAACTCCTCTTTGATAACCTCACTTGACATAACTCATGACTGAACACCCATTCAGAAGCACCTCATTGCGGCGGCGTTCAGAAACTCTGCTGCCAGGAAGAAGACGCCGACTCTTTCCATGCATGTGTAGACTACTGGCAAAATCTATTGGGTCATTCCATGAGTAGTGTCGTTTTTTTTTCAAGCAAAAATTTTTCCATAAAGTTACATGTTTTTGCAACATGTTATATACCATTTGAAAGAAAATTTTCCGCTCTACAAAATGTTATGCTCAGTTTTTCTGTCAGTCACTATGGGGCCGATTTCCAGGCTGGCGAAGGGGTAGGTCTACATAACGAAAATTGACCAAACCGGCAATTAACTGAAACACTATATTTCACTTTAGGAGAATCAACCAATCATGTGTCCCGTACTAAGCACCGACCTCTTCTGCAAAATGCAATATGTGGTTGATCGAGAAGTCGCGTCGTTCTATTTGCAAATTCACTTTTTCCGCCACAACTCGGTGATTTTCGACCACGTCGTCGAATCAGGGCAAGAAAATTTTTTTCAACTTGACCGCTAGGAGAGCTGTGAAATGTTACGAAGAGGTAGTGAGTAGGAACGGAGAAATATCACTGACCGGATTTATTAACTTTCTAATGATAAAAATAAATTGTGAAAAAATGTCAAGTGGACCCCCATTTCATGCTATTAAAATCACACCTGAATCGCAGCCGAGACAGAATCGAAACATGATTTCGATAGAGCAGAAGAAAGTCTTTCGGATGGTCATCGGAACACTGCTGAGCAAGGAGTTCGAAAGAAAAAATTCCGTCTTGAATAAAGGTGAGTACTTTCGGAAAAAGGATTTTAAAAAAAGAAAGACGCGACTTCTCGATCGACCAAGTATTGCAACTTGCAGAAGAGGTCGGTGCCAAGTACGAGACACATGATTGGTCGATTCTTCTAGAGTGAAATATAGTGCTTTAGTTAACTGCCGGTTTGGTCAATTTTTGTTGGCTAGACCTACCCCTTCGTCAACCTGGAAATCGGCCCCATTGTGACCTACAGAAAAACTAAGCATACCATTTTGTAGAGCGGAGAATTCTCTTTGAGAGGGTATATAACATGTTGCAAAAACATATAGTTTTTCAGAAAAATTTCCGCTTGAAAAAAAAAACGACACTACTTATGGAATGACCCAATATATAAAGTGATTTTCTCTTCAAAAGATAGTGGTGTACTTCTGGTCCGTGAGTTTATTGTAACACAGTCATCTTGATACACGCGAAACATGGAAGAATCTACGTCCCTGATGCACGCTTATGAAGCATTCTTCGTATTGCTTTGGCCAACCACTGCTCTTGTGCATGAAATTTCTACACATGGCGCTAAAGATCCAGTGAACAATGAACAACAAATCAAATTTCGGTATCACCGCCTTATCACAGGGACATTGGAAACGCACATAACAGAAATTGCATTCGGTAGAAGATCAAGATCCTCATGCAATTTTTCCCCAGAGAGCGTCTTCTGTAGCGCAGTAGTTAGAAAATGGACAGTAAATTGTGAACATATTTCTGCGTAGTACGACAAACGTAATTTTGAAGTAAATCTGTAACATTATTGATTCCCCACGGTATGAATCAACGAGCAGGACTGGCTGATCACTGAAAACACCTTAAGATATGTACTATAAGAGAAGTTAGGCGTTGAATTCAGTTGTACTGATTGCTTTAAGGCAAAAGTAGGAGTACGGGGCGTATACACTACTGACACATCTCCTCGACTTCCATGGTTAAAGATGCAAATACCCTCCCTGTGTAAGTTGTAGAAGACAATGAGAACAGCAACACATCAATCATGCAATATGGGTATATCAGTGCTGTAACACTTTTTACTAAGAATCTCAGAGATCATACAAAAGGACACCGGTTTTTGCCGTGAAACAACCGTCCAATTGCCCGCTTTGCAACGCCCTCATTGGTACCATCTTCTCAAATACCACATTAGGATAGAGTACTTGCGGTTCTCAAACGACTGTATGACGTCAAGGACTTCCCCTGAATCTGGGCTATCGTTCAAGTTTGCTGGCTGCCCATATCCTGCCATTAATCAGCGCAATAAGTAACTGTTCGAAGACGATGTTCCTCTTTTTCCAGTTGAACGTTGTGATATTCCGCATTATCCAGCACCGCCGTCACCTTAAGCGGATGCTATGAATCGCCGCTGTCAGCGATTGCGATCGTTAACGACGTGAAATCTATAGATGTGATGGGTATGAGAAATGCAGGGGCCATCTCGACAGAGTTCTCCCCGCCGCCCATACACCCACACTCACCTTTCACAGTCCGGAACTTTCCCACCACACATCATCTCCGCCTGCTAGCATATGCGCAAGCCTGAATGAAGATGTTTGGGGAGATTTTCTGCATATCACTTCTTGATGGAATGAATAGGTACCAAAAGGTGGTTTCCCAAAAAACCTCATCTGGTGGAGCTTTTTCTTCAGCACCTGATCGATCCTCTTTCCTACATCAGATCCCTCTCAACGATGCAAACTGCGCTCTTCTGCTATTGCTTCACAACGTCTTATTCTTTTCACTAAATGTCTTATCCACTTACATACAGCCCATTTCGTCATCGGTAAAAAGACAAACGACATGTTGATGTCGGTGTGATGATAGCAGCAGCGATCATCGTAAGCGATTTTCCTTCGGAAGGTAGCGAAAACCGTCACCACGCCCACCTGATGAGATGCTAAGTCAGCAATACGCATAGCTCTATCGCCTACGATGTTGCATACTTCTTCACCTCCACATATTCGTCTATTTCAAGCAGCTCTAATCATTACAATCTTGTTACTGGAGAATACCATCAACAAATTACCCTCCTATAGCTATATCAGAATTTCTCGGAAACTCCTCCTGAACATTTCTACATCCATCTGTTTCGCTTTTCAGAATGCTACGATTGCTCTGTGCACTTCTACTACCAACCCTTGCTTACGGTGCCGTCCAGTGTTACGTGGGCCAGAAGTTGTTCAGCTACGAGTCCAACAATGTAAGTGAGCGATGAGATGTCAATTCCACCGGGACACTTTTTGCAATCACGAAAACCACCTGCCTGTACATTCCAAACATTTTAGGCTATTTGTGCTCGTTTCATCCCTTATCACTGTGCAACACAATGTGAATGGCGTAAGAATTGCTCTTCCCATGCCTCATTCCCAGCATTCCATGGACGAAGGACATTCGTCTCTGGACTGTTGATCAGTTCCAAATCCCTTATGGTTCTATGTTGTGCCTCAATGGCAACACGACTTGAAACTGGTTGGTGCTGAATTTTCTTTACTTCTTTCAATCGAAATTATTAAACGAAGTATAAGAATTGCATGTGCACAAGGATTGTCTTGAAGAACTTACTGAACTTTCTTCACTTTTTTCTATCGAAATTATTAAACAATGTAAGAATTGGATGTGTGCAAGGATTATCCTAAAGATATCTTTGTCGGCAACGAAACGTCAAAGCCGCTCGCTCATTCCAAAAAGGCCAAAGAAGCCAACATGTCGTACTCCAAAACGTCCAAAAGCGACTGATGAAAATGTCCGCTAGTCTAGAAGAAATAATGCCAGACACACAGATGCGGAAATGTTCTGGCTTTTTCGAGTACCCGTGCCTGTCGCGAATACGTAGAGTATGACCAAATGTGTAAGAACTTCATAAATCAATATTAAGATCACTGGCAAGAGCGATTTCTTACTTTCAGATGATGCTGGACGTGAAAAATGCGTATGGAGGGACACGGAATCCATTGCTGTTTTGGGGCCTTCGATTCGAACCAATCCTGTACTAGCCCCAAACCACTACATCAGGTTCAGCTTCTTCAAACCATTTCTCCCTCCACGTTTTCTTCAGGCTATGTAGCAAATCTGGCGCTTGAGAAATATCACCAAAGAAAAAGACGCAGAATTTCTCGCAACTTACATCAAAAGAAGCACTGGTCCTGGATATCACTAATTACGAATTCGGTCTTCCGCATCCATCCAACGGTCTGAGTTCCCGCTCCCTAACGTGCGATTTTGCTGTTTTACCACAGATGCGTATAGATAGATATTTGTGCTCTTTTTCAGCACCAGTCCTTATAAAAACTCCCTTCCTCGAAGTCTACCTATTGAATTCCTCTTCATATGGCAACGTCTCCACAATTTTCGCCACTTTTATATTCACCCGAATTTTCACAAATTTGCCCACCCCCGTTCGAAATCTATTTCATGGATACCCAATTTCCTATTTAGCCCACCAATTTCCTACGCATGCGCTCCATCGCTGAACTCTTGAACCATTCTTTTTGCGAAGAATGCATTTCCCCAGAAGCCCTCAAAAAGTAGCATTCCAATACTGATCCGTGATCCTTGAGGCACGCATTCCAATGCGCATTGAAGCGCAGCACGTCTCTTTGAACTCCCACGCTTTACTAGCATGGATATGTCTTCCCAACTCCCGCGTACCCTATTTACCCCTCGTAGTGGCTTCGCAAGCCGTGCCTAACCACCGCGATCCGAAACAAAAAATTGTGTATAACATTTGGGTCTATCGCATGGAACACGAAAACAACCTGAGACCTTACAAAACTGGCGGAATCTGCTGGCAATTCATTTCTTTTCTACCTTCTTAACAGAATAGAAAGTTTTGGTATACCCTGCCACAAAATCATCATGACAATTGGGAGTAAGCGCGAAAAAATACGTTTCTGCTAGTTTTCCGCGACTTCTGCAGATATTCCCATCGAAACAAAAGGCTTAGATTCCTTATCACGATCGGAAAATCGAAATCCATTGGGCAGATGCAAACAATTGGAAGCGCCAGCCGATACTGATACCGTCTGTCGCGCGCATGTCTAAGAGTTCGCAACATTCACAGCTTTGTCTACTTCACCTACGAAACGTTACCCCTGCACGGCAATGTTCGCTTTTCAAATGCGCTTATGTTTATGCGCAACACACAAACAAGAAAACTCACGAAATTATCAGTATTTCCCACTACAAATCTGCTATCGTTCACGTTACCATAGCTAATCGATCGTACTTAGGGATGTGAACATGGAAAGAGATGGAATCTCAAGAGTCGACGTCACCTTGGAAGTATGTCAGTATCAAACCGAAAGAGAGCACTGTGACATCGAGGTACGGCCATGAATCAGTTGTTGTGCGTACCAATTTACAACTCTAATGTGCTTCTTACATTTGTCATTATATCACTGAAACCTATGGCAAGGACCTCTAAATGAGATCACTAGCGGTTCAGTCATGGAATAGAGCACTTCTAATTATTTCAGAAAATGACTGACTCAGAGAAGAGAAGATTCAATGTCATTCAACAAAAGCTTGTACGTCTCGAACCTAAAGGAGAGCCAAAACCAGTCACACAACAGAAGAATTCGGAAGCTGTGAAGACTTTGGGCGACGACAAAGCAGCAGGCGACTGTGAAGCGCTAGCTCGAAGTGAGTTCGTGAATTTTCGAAATAAAAATCCAAGCGCGATTCTGTTCGTGAGATTTCGACTTGAGGCACAAGAGTGTGTATGTAAGTAGCTGTCGTGAACAAATCATCCACAACGGAAAGTTCCACGAGGGCTATCAGCCAAATATCGGGTAAAAGACAAGTTCATTTTCAGTTTCGAGTTTTTAGCAAAGCTAAATTTTAGTAAAGACAACCCAAAAATACAAAACCAGCCAACGATATAATCTGGATCAGAATCTACGCCTGCTCTCCTCTATCAGTTAAATTGTTAAATTCATTTCGCCAGAAATCACCACTTCCAGGATCGAATTTTATAGGGGGTTCTCATGGTTTGAAAGTGAGTAGAGAAGATAGTTGGTCACTATTTACCCGAAGCCACCCCATTACCTCTCGAACGATGCGGTCGAAGAGGTGATATTTGGAAAAAATTTCGATTTAGCTGCAAACTTCTACCCAGGGGTATTTCGACCCGTGGAACACGAATTACACTCGTTTGGCGAGAAACTGCTTGGCGCCTGTGCCATAGGCGCCCGCGCCAATCCTCCATACCGCAGTTTTAGCTCAGGATAAAAGAGAAAAAGCATGAAAAGATTTACCATGATTCTTCCTGTTCTTTCCACGAATGTGATAAGTATCTAGTGTGATATTCTTACTCAGGAAGTCAAACCACCCCTTACGACAAATTCAAAGCGAGTTTGGTGATCCACTCCAATTTGGTGCAGGCGCCAAGCAGCTCCGAGTCAAACGAATGTCATATTCGTGTTCTACGGGTCGAACTACCCCTGGTTAGAAGCTTGCAGCCTAATCGAAAATTATTGCAAAAATCACCTCTTTGACCACATCGGTTAGAGAGGTAGTGGGGTAACTCTGGTTAATAGTGCCGATAGTTGGTAGGGGCAGGTCTGAGAGGTAAGACTACTGGTGAAGAACCTCCCATCCCAGCTTCTGTGAATATGTGGGTGGGCACTGTAGTGAAGCAAGATGACTAGCTGCACCTTTTACACAGAGCCTCATTTGGTCAACGCAGGATGAACCATATCAAGTTTGACGGCAGCCTTTTTTCTAAAGACTCCAAGCCGTTCCTCGTCGAAACAGAAAGAAGGAAAGACGTCTGGTGCGTGCACTGTCTTCCAACCTGAAGTCAAGTCGCCTTTTTTACCACTTTCGTGCCGTGGATTAATTTATTACATCCTCCTCGTACATAGTGCAGATGTCACGAGCGGTCCAGCAGAAGTCTCGCTTTCTGAGGAGCTGAAGAATAGCAGATGTCGAAAGCGGTGGTTTTTGACTCCCGGGTACTTCACTTTCTGTACCCGAATTCAATTATAGCTCAATTTTTCGAGAAGCCGACAAAACTTAGTTGTAAATCGTAAGAATACTTTCAAGTGTATGATGGGTCGAGGTTAACTCTTAAAAACTTGACTGATGTAATTAATGTGTTCGAAAAAAAAACCTACAAACTCATGTTCCAACCCAGCTATCCTGCACTATTAGACCAATTTAATTTCATTGAGGGTAATTTAAATCAGAAGAGTTTCAACTCTATAGCCGACATAAGAGGATCTATTCAAAATAATGAAAAGAACAACATATTCTAAGGTGTGATTTTTAAGGTGAATGTGGGAAAGACATTCAAAACAGAATACAAGGATGCTGCAAAGGAAGCCCTACTTGTGATCTCGATTGCATGAAGGAAGTCGAGAAAACACTAGTAAGTGATAACTCAAAGTTCACTATAAAGGTTCCATCATCCAAACACGGAGATATTCAAAAACTCCATCAACCTACACTTATTTTCAAAAAAAAAAACACTATTAAGTGATAACTTTGAGTACTATTATAGAGGTTCCACCATAATAAGGTGTAAACTGAGCTTTTCGCGGTGAACTACTTATTTTAATTTTGATTTCAATGATCTTAAATTTGTTTTGGATCGTTTAATTTGATTCATTCGAGCGGTTTTTACTTTTTAATCCTACAAGGAAGGCCCATCAGGTGATGGTGATGGCGAGCTTTTTTCGGTTTTTTTTTTGCATTTTATAGGGTCACAACATGAAGAAGAGAACCGGTCTCGAACTCGGCTAAATGGCCCTGGAGGTGTCAGAAAATGAGTGACAAGAGTTACTTAGAAAGAAACAATTTAGACCAGTTTGCTGCAATGCTTTCCAGCTGCGGCGTTCAGTATATGCATATCAGAAGACTGTCTTCAAGCCTACGCCGGAACCACTGCGATCTTGTTCAAAAATGTAGAATCACTCGTGGTAACTGATAAACGAAGCAAGAAAATTCATAGGGACGCACAGACCACTGTTCTCTCAGTGGTTGGATGGCCGAATGGATAGTGGGATGGACTGGCATTGGAACAGTGGGAGAGGTTTATGGTTTACCTCTCCACGGCGTTCTCGCTTTGTCATTTTCTTGATTTTCGCCGTCCAGCGCTAGAGCATTAGCGCGCATGCAAAATGACTGCAATTTTCGTTGCTGGTGTACCAAAGTGACTTCATTTACAAGCTTTCAGTGGTTAATGTGTTCGGGCCCTTCGGCGCCCCTAGCACGCGTGCCAGGCCTTTTCGTGTGAAATCAGTGTGATATTCGTGCTCAGGAAACCCAATTAGCCGTGGGTACAGAAATCATCCAGACTGAGATTTTGGCCCAAACTCGAGACAGTGGGATGGACATCGGCACCTGGTCAATGCTCTACTTGTATAAACGGAGAACTAACATCCTCGATTAAATTCAATGGAGCATGTGTGGAATCAACGCATTCCAAGTGAACTGTGCCTAGCAACACCAAGCGATGGCAATAGATTGCAAATATCTCCTCATATCCGCTACCGAACTCTTATTGTTGAGTGTTCTTTACTATGGTAGAAGTAGTACTAGCGGTCGCCAAATATTTCGAGCTTGGGTCAAAATCTCGATTAGGCTGAAGACTTGTCACCTAGGGTAGTCGACCACCTAAGCATGAATATCATACGTGGTAAGCGGGAAAACGCCTAGTTTCTTTGTGATGAGCGCTGGCAGGTCCAAACAAATCATTCACCCAGTACGCAAAAATACTGAAGATAGCGATTGCCAGGCACGATAAAATTGATTTTGTACACATTTTTCACGCGCGGTCATACATGAACACATATGGATGAAAACCAGAAAGGTGCAAAAATTTGTCCACAATGGGTATCGAACCATCAACCATTTCTGTACCCCCTAAAAACATTTACCCGAATTTGAGACCGGTTTTTTGTTCATATATGTGACCCCACAAAATGCAAAAAACCGTTTTGTTGAAGCTCACCATGACCTGATGGGCCTCCCTCGTTGGAAACATAACACCCGGAGGCAGAACACTGCAATTTTGACACCTGCGCTTCTTTGCTTACCATTAAGCCGCTCGGGACATACGGAAGAGAGTAGAGTTACAGAACAGCGCGCAGCATCAAAATGACTTGCAATAATTTGCAAAGTTCAAAGATTGCGATTGTGACATCGTCGAACTTTGCAGGTCTTTCTACATGACGTGTCGATGAGGTCAAACGTCATTTTAGAACTTCGCAAAACCTTTTTGCCTTGCGCCTGAGACATAGCTTAGGCCGCGCCCATACTTCGCGCCGACAGGGCGTGGCAACGTTCCTAGGCAGTGAGACAGTGTGGCACGGGGGAGGGGCAAAGACGGCAGAAAGCGGGAGACGCTGAGACAACAAGCAACCCCTGCCGTCGGCACCGGAAAGTATGAAAGTGGCCTAACACCTTTTCTGTAGACTTTGCAGATGTCCCGAACGGCTTCGGCAGCTTTTCCACCTCAATCATAGACGAAGAAGAGTGGGTACGGAATTTAAGATGCTTCCTTGAATACACCATTTCTAAGCATCAAAAAAATAAATAGTATGGCTCACAAAAAATAAAGCCGTTCTGTAGAGCAGAAAAAGCGCCATTGGGATACTCATATTCATTTTGTCGAACGGTAAAGAGAGTACCGTGAAAAAAAGAGGATAAAAAGCTGGACGAGCTTGTTGTCGAATTTAATACATGAGGACATGCAATGAAGAGGGGTGGCGTGCAAGTGTTCCGACAGGTCAGGGCACCAATGTTGTGTACTGGGCCATTCGCCATGAGAACGATTAAATTAACACTCTGTCAGCCTAGAGCTCGAATTATATAGACACTAGGAAATACTAAGACTTTGTACGACACCAACCTCTAGCTGACCACTACACCATGTGGAAGCGGATATCTATCGCTTTCACGATCGCAACGATTATAAGTCGCAGAGCGTAAGGCCACGTTCATAATTTGCGTAACCGACACCGGCACCAGCGGCGACGGCTTCAAAACAATGTGCTCGACGATGGCACCGGCGGCCACGGCGCAGAAATAATTTGCTTCCGCCGTCGACGGCGTCAATCTCACAATGCGCTCCATTTACAATGACCCTAATAGGTATGATAACCGTGGCGAGAGCCAGCGAATACGAATCCTGGCGTAGTGCTCTCGCCACGAGCATCATACCGTATTATGAGTCGTTGTAAACTTAATCAGACTGATGCCGTCGTTGTCGGCAAGCAGATGATTTTGACGCCGTGCCGGCGCTGCCGAAGTCGTTCACACTGTTTCGACGCCATCGCTGCTGGTGCCGGCGTCAGTTACGCAAGTATGAACGCGGCTTAAGGGTGACGTGGCAGAATTTTCCGAAATTTTCGATAACTCAATTTCTAGATATCGGACAGTCCTCCCTCCTGCTTTCGTAATAACTATAAAGGACGTTCGTTAGTAGCCTTGAATCACAGTTTAACAATGTATTTTGTCTTCATGAGCTCGGTTCTTCAGACATCTACGTAGGAAGAAAGCTATACCAAAACGCGACATCCACCCTTTGGCATTAAACTGCGTGCCGGGTGTAGGCCACCAAAAATGAAATTCGCGCAGACATGCGGCGCGATGAGTGCGAGCTACGACGCTGTATTGGTTTGGTCCTAAAGCAACGGCCCTATTTTGGATATGATCGCTTTAGGACCCAGTCAATACAACGCTCTAGCTCCCACCCATTGCGTCGCGGACGTCAAGCGCTTGGAAGCTACTTTTGTTTTTGACGATGTCCACACTTTCTGGAACATGGGAACCGCTGCGTCGTCGTTCATCGCGTGGTACCGCGCGACGTTACTTCACGTGCTAGTGATAGGGTCGCTTGCCTCCCCGTGAAAACCGGTATAGTAGAACAATGTTGAAACCGTAACCGTCCAGGAGTTGAGGGAATTTTGGATTTGGAATCTGAAAACTTAGACAGCCATATGATTCACTTCGCGATCGGGCGTAGATTCTACGTAACAGGTGGTTGCACCGTTTCATTACATCACACATTGCTCCGATTGGGTGTATATCGTTAGGACAGAAACGTCGCGTGGCCGTGTTCGGCACGCGATGGGATGGTGCGACCTATGCGCGCCGTATTGGTTGAGTCCTGAAGCGATTACGCATAGAATGAGGCGTAGAGCACTGTCGTCGCTTCAGGACCCATCCAATACGGCGCGCATAGCTCGCACCATCCCGTCGCGTGCCGAACACGGCCACGCGACGTTTCTATCCTAACGATATACACCTGCTCCGACTTACCCGTTTATCAAGCGACATTTACAAGACAGTGTATGGCAATGTCGCAAACATCACACAAAAGTACTAGAATCTACTCTCTAGAATCTCTAGACTTGAACCGAGGAAAAGAGAGGGACACATGAAAGTACTAAAATCTACTGCAATAAATTCTAGACTTGAAAAAAGCAAGAGAGAATGTATAAAGGGTATCAGCCACCAGATCACCGGCCATCTGGATCAATGAACCAATGTCAACAGAGATTGTTTTTTGCATCCACTTCTTTTGAAGCCGGAAGAGATGGCCATTACGTAGACTACGCCTGGGCCAATATGCATCTGCAGCGCATAGAGCGAACTATTGCACTGCCATTTTCCCCGGGTGGGGAGAACCACAATACACCGAGTGAAAAGAGCGTAGCTCCCATACTGAGACACTCCGTGGGTCCGAGAGAGCCCTCTAACACATAGAGTCTATCACCAAGCCGTTCGCAACGACACTGGGAAACTTCTCTTTCGATTTCGAGAAAGACCGATATGCTCTCCTTTCGTGAACTCGGCAAAACTCCCGACTAACGGATCAGCTCGATCCCAAGATGGATGGACTGTCAACTGAGGCGTGGCCGAAGATTAAGGTCCCATGCATCCATCCCAAATACCTGAGGATACACTTGGGAACAGTTGCATGTGCGTTTACGACCCATAGTCAGGCAACTACAACATGCACACAGTCCCTCCCTTATTTCGAGATAATACTTACGGAGAATACTCATATCACCAGGAATGCCATAACCCATATATAACAGTAGGACATGGTTCACCACGCACGACAATCTCCCAGCCGCTCCCAATGTCCAATGTGAATTGGCCGCGCGCTCCGGCGAACTTCACTCAGTTTGACTGTCCAGGCATAAATCTAGTGAAAGCAAATACTAAGCGAATACTGATAAACGTTTAACATGAAAACAGGGAGAGGAAAAGTTTTGATTAGAGAGATAGAGGCCCAAGACAATGCTGCTGCTCAAAAAATAACGCAATAGGTATAGCATGGAAGAAAAAATTCAGTGAGTGGCTGGCATCAGACAAGTACCCTTTTCTTTACTTATATCCTTGAAAACCAGCTCATGCACACAGCATTGTTAACTGGTATAAGCTGGATGTGAAGAGCTTACTTAACAAATTATCGGGAGCAGAAAATGCAGTAGAGCATGAAGCGAGTTCGTAGGTGCATATTCATATCAACAAGACGCACTTATATTTTGTGCGGACTGCATAATTACTTGGGATCACTACACTTCCTCAAAATACGTTAACACTGAAGCATTAATTCAAAGATAAATAGACCATATCATTTTTTTTTCACCCCGTGCAATTCACGGTGAGATTACTATCGTGATCATATTAAATTCACACCGCTTACAAGAAACATATTTCACCAATATATTTCAGTCGAACGAGGCTGCTCTAAACAACAAAGGATGCTCATCTCAAGAAATTCGACAAGGCATGGACTGCTTCAGTCACAAGCTCAACAGCCATATCTCATAATTGTAATTAGCAAGGATATTCCTTTTCACTTCTCATTTCACATATCTATGAGGAACAATAAAAGACATTTTCTTCTCACCACATTAACGCCCGAATCCTCAGAGAATCCGAACAGGTTGCGAGATTCGCGAGTATGTTGAGGAACTTTCGGCTTCAACAAAACCTTAAAAAAAAATTACATAATGTGGAAACTGAAATCTGAAATGCAAACCTTTTTGGCTTTTTTGATGTCCGGCTGCATATCGTTAAAGAAATCGATATCGTCTTGCTTTTGTGATTGAGACTGATTTGCCTCAGCCTAGATGGAGATGTTATAGAAAACGACCGACTACGACAACAAGAACGACATTATTCTTCGAGAGAAAGCATACAAATATGAAGATTAACTGCATAATATCATTAAACAACCTTTTTACGTCTCCATTCGTCGATCTTCTCTTCGACAACCTGCTTCTCTTCCCAGTGATCATCCCAACCTGCAGGCGCAACGGCGGTTGGGTAAGGATCTTCCGGTGCAGATTGCCGCACGACTACTGAGAAAAGTAAAAAGATAGGAGAGCTTGTTTGTCCCAAAGGTAATCGGCCCTTCAGTGTATTACCAATTAGTTAGTGATTTCGAATAACTTGGACTTTACGTGATGACAACATCGTTTTTCCCGAAACGAACAAATTCGTTTTTCCTTGAAATAAGCAAACACGTCAGAAAGACTAGGTTCGTGCATAGGTGTTTCAAACTTTAGCAGCTAATGAAGTTTACAGTAGCGGTCAAAAATACATGCTGTTTCCGATTTTGACCGTCACTCCGCCTCATTCTGACGAAATGCGCAAAATATGAAAAAACGTAAAACGCGTCGTCCGCCCATGACGTTACGGGCTCAGTAGTGCGCGCTAGACCAATTGATAAGTAAAAATATTGGGTAGTCTGAAAAGTTTTTTCGTATTTTCAGATACCGCTTTTTCCCTCCAAACTGCTTTCCAGCAATCTCTTCCGTACATACACATGTAGTACAAGTCCACACGCTCTACAGGTATTATTGTCTTCCATCTCCCGGATAACCCTTTTCGGCAAAATAAACATATCAACGGTCAACCTCATTTTCAATACAAAAATTATAAAAAATTTTTTCTTTGAATGGCGTTAGACAGGGAAAGGAAAAGGTGATAATCCGATGGAGCAAGATGAGGGCTATAAGGTGGATGGGGCAGCAATTTTCATCCAAGCTCGAGAATTTTTTGGCGAGTCATTTTTTCACTAGTAGTAATTTTTTCAAATTTTTTCTTTTAAAAAATTCTCGAGCTTGGATGAAAATTGCTGCCTTATAGCCCTGATCTTGCTCCATCAAAATATCACCTTTTCCTTTCCCTGTCTAACGCCATTCAAAGAAAAAAAATTGGAACTGAAAATGAGGTGACTTCTGATATTTTTATTTTGCCGAAAAGGGTTATCCGGGAGATGGAAGACAACAATACCTATAGATGCGTGTGGACTTGTACTACATATATATGTACAGAGGAAATTTTGTGGAAAGCAGTTTTGAGGGGAAAAGCGGTATTTAAAAATACGAAAAGACTTTTTAGACTACCTGATATAAAACGTGTCTCCACTCTATGCCCTCAGCCACCAGATTCTGGCCGAAATTCACAAACTTAGAGTCACTCTGCGGTTTTTATGCGGAAGCTTTGTCGAGAAAAAGACATGCTACTTTAGTTCCCTTACGATTTCCTACACTTTTGTGAACTTCTACTCCTTCAAAAGGCATATTTAAAATGAGATATTAGGGCGAGGGCCTATGGTGATGAAACTTCATGAGATTGAATGAAGAGACAATCTTACAATGAGGCAACCAGATGTGGACCCACTAGCAGCTAACATAGGAGTTGGGAATGTCCTAGTCACACCCTTGCAATCCGCATGGAGAGCTCTCCTCTAACCAGGGTGAAGGCAAGACATAGTTCCTCCCAAAAACCACCAGCTCAATTAGCTAAGTACAACCTAGTGCCACATAATTTTGAAAATTTGAAAAAGTGTGAAAATATGTTCGTGATCTTAGCGCTCTGACGACATAGTTTTATCGCGGCGGTGTAAGCAAAGGGCCAGACAGACGAGAAAAGATTGCAGGAAATTAGAGAATATGATTTGGTTGAAACAGGATGATCCCAAATTCTCAGTACAGATGCTTTTTCTTAACCTAAAAATGACCCAACTGAGTTCAGCACCTGACAATCCGCCTGGATTGGTACATGGCACAGTGCACAAACTTACAACTTCAGAAAAAATCTCATTACAAGGAAGACAATAATACTCATAGAATGACCCAGTAGTTGTGAGCGTGTATTCATATTTTGTCATACACATACGCTCGTATACCTATCAGGCTTCATCAACTGTTCTCAGTTCCGGCTCTGCTCATTCACCGTAAATATCCTCGTCCCATCCTACGCACTCCATTCGACCACATTATCACTTCGAAAAGTTTAAAGATTCGGCAACGCCTACCTTCTGACGCCACGATATTTCTGCTGTTTCACCTGTATATGAACCTTCTTGGGCTCATCATACTATAATGAGAGCTCACGGAAATAACGCTCCGTCATACTTCTTCATCAGAATTGACTCCACCTAGTTAAACGCAATGTAAAAATTGTTAAGGTTGTTGCACTTCAAGCACTACTGGATGTGAGCTCATTGTTAAGAACAAGTTCGAATTTACTAAACTGAGTGTTGCAAGATGTTTTATGCAACTGGAAAGATTCAGAAGAAAG
This sequence comes from Trichostrongylus colubriformis, assembly GCA_963978905.1. Lineage (NCBI taxonomy): Eukaryota > Metazoa > Nematoda > Chromadorea > Rhabditida > Trichostrongylidae > Trichostrongylus > Trichostrongylus colubriformis. The sequence goes on along the minus strand of OZ022261.1, from coordinate 21,251,478 downwards.
GTGTATGGCTACCACGCCAACCATTCCCAACCAGAGTCACAGTTTATACTGGCAAGGTGCAGTAAATAACATTCCGCGGTGTGATGAGACTGTCGACGAAATGTGGGTCTACTGTAATAATTTCATGAGAAAGTAGTCACGGGCAGATCCAGGACATGCATCAAAACCACAGACAAATTTAAATGGTCGTAGCCTCAAACTACCGCTCTGCATTCTAGGAGATCTGGAAGGGCAGGATACTGATGATGTCTACTGACACTAGTGATAAGCTGAAAGGGTAATTGGAGCGAAAAAGAGCACCAGCGAAGAGTAACAAGCGCAAATCCGTTAATTAGCACAGGAGCGATCGACAGCATATTTCAAAAAGTGTAGAAAAAGTCCTTGTATCTCACATAGGGACACCTCCTCCTACAGAGTAAACAACAACAGACATAGTTCTTACTAAAAACCACCAGCTCAGATAGCTGCAGCATAACCTAGTTATGACGGTATCAACAAATCATCGGAAGGATGGGAAAGGACCGCACAAAATTACAAGAACCTCGGTCGGAATAGCTGGCGCTAGGCTTCCAGTAGAAATTTTTCCCTTGGCGAAAATTACCGAATCAATTTCAGCACCTAAAGTGTTGTAGGATATGTGCATACCAAAAAGTCACATTGCATATTCGATGAGAAGAAAACCTTCAGAGAAAGTTGCAAGAGGGACCCTGACGGCCCATTTGTTCAATCGTCTAAATGGACTCGTCTGCGGACGAGGTGGTTCGTAATTCAAAAGTATCGAAAAATTACTGGTCAGGAATCAACTATCGTACTGTATAATGATTAGATGACGTGCGTTCGGACGCTTGTTGTCACACGAAAATACGAGTATTTCTCAATCAGCTTTTGGTGCTATCGCAATGGGGGAGGCATCTTTTTAGAGTTGCACATCTAAGCAACTTGGAGAGATCTTTGAGGGACCGATCTGCACACTCAGGCGTATATTTTTGCTTGAGCCTTATTGGAGAAAAGAAAGGGGTACCGTTCCCCTGTTAGGCATACATAAAATGGTGTTCATACAAAGATTTTTTTACTGTTTTCCTTCACTGCGCAAACGACGTGAAGAAGATCTCAGAAAAGATTGCTATAGCAATGAGGGGGTACCACATTCTGATTGGTGTTCCTCGCCACCTCAAGAGTTAGGGGAGAAGAAGTCTTAGGCCGCCGTCAGACTTCGCGATTTTGTGACGTCGCACTTTCGCACGCGATACTGACCCTTACTACTAAGGCGTAGGCATAAATATTCGTTTGAGGTGTAGACTGACAAGTGCAGGCGCATACCATTTTATTACAAAATGTTCGTGGCCCCACTCCAATACGATAGCACCATTTTGTTATTTTATATTAAAACCAATACTTCATCAAACCTGTGAACGGCAGCTCTCCAATGTTGTCCCGCTTTCGCATAAAACACAATGCTCTCTTAAAAAGCCCAAATATTGAGTGGAAAAGACGGAGCAGGCGACCGCATAGTAGCGATGCAAGGCTCATCTAGAACACAGAAATAGAACTAATTTTACGAAAGCTTTTTGAAAGGTGGCTTGCAGGGCTTATTGGCGCAATCTTTTTATAGTGAAGGCAAATGAGCATTCCACCAATACATCGCTGTACGTATAACCCGAAATTAAAAAAATATCAAAAACGTTCAGCTCCAAAAATGGATCTAGAAATGCGGATAATTCGGATTAACTCAAGCAACCCCTCTTCAGATTTTTGATTTCGAGAAGCAGTGCTTTCCATACTCACCGGAAAAAACGTGAGATACGAAAGGTCGAAATGCAAACGAAAAATACTTCAAAAAAGATGACTGACCAGATGTTCCTGTTTGAAGTGTTGATTATATTACCCGCACGATCGCCGTGTATTTGCGTACCTCGACCAAACACCGTAATCTCGGAAATCTTATGCCATGGTCTCCTCAGTGTGCTTCTCCGGAATTGGTCGAAGCCACTTTACGGTAGAGTAAAAGAGCAGGTATTATCTTAATGAAACTTGCCAGTCATCACCGCGCTTTCGCGGTATCTGGAAACTTACTTGATTTGATGTATTGTATGACTACATTAAATGCTTGGAGCGTTTGGCGGTTCAGTGGATTTCTTATAAGGCAACTGCGAGGCATGAAAAAGTGTGAGAATATAGAGTCTTTATCAAGTAAACAGAGTGCAATTCAACGTCTTGCTCACGACGTTGGTGAATCGAAGAGCGCAGAGCACTTCTTCTGTGGGTCCGCTTGACCCTGTACTATCACTCGAGTGAGGACGCCGTTATGGAACGTCGTCTCAGACAGTGAAACGACGACGAAGTTCGACAAGTTCTGGTTTGAGAGGGCGACAGCTGCAACCCAGACCTTCTACACCCTGTTGCTTTTTTTGTATTTACATACTCTGCTTCTGCAGCTGCCCGGCGCTCCTTAGGAAAAATTGACACACCGTAAGAGGGGGTGAAAACGCGCTTTCAAATAATCTAAAAAGCCGCAGCAGGCTGTCTTCACCCATTCAAAGGACAACATCAGGATTTCGAACAGCTAAAAGTAACAGAACCTTCTTCGTGATTTAATGAATATTCGGTTTGGACTGGCCGTTGAGCCTCGCCCCCAATCCGCAGTAGTGGCCACGTTTAAATTTTTCGCATCTCCTGGTTCTGTGCGCCAGTTACGTGTACTCCCAGGAATTATTACTGATACCCACCGATTTTTTGTGGATGGCTCTCCAGGAGCCTGCTCATTAGCAGACTCTGGTGTCGTCACTGTTCGTGATTCTTTGCGAGTTGCTCTTGTATCATTTTGGTCTCGAGGTACAGCCCATATCGGAGCGCCTGATAGGGCGTGGCCTACGGACATGGTGAGTGGCAAGAGTGAGAGTACGTGGCGAGAGTGAGAGAGTTAATACACCTCATCCGAGTCCGTAGGCCACGCCCTATCAGGCGTTCCGAAATGGACAGTAATGACATAACCTGCACTCGGCTATCCCTGCCCTTCCAATTAAATGTGTACTTCACGCGAGGTTATAAGGCCGATCGGAATTTGCCCTCCAGGTCTAGGAAGTAGGCCACCACACAACGCGGATCAACTCACTGGCCCAATTCACAATGAGACCAGAATGGAACTTGTCGAGCGCGGTCTCAGGGCCGCCGTCAGACTTCGCGATTTTGCGGTGTCGCGGCTCCGCTCGCGAAGTTGCGGCATTGCAATCTCAAGGTCGTATTATTGCGTGCGAAAGTGCGACTCCGTCAACTCGTGGAATCGTAAAATCGCAAAATCGTGGAGTATACGAGCACCCACGTGGCCTGCCGCTCTGACCTAGTTGGACTGTCCTGACGCACCCCCAGCATGGATCAATCCTAACTAGGTCGACGTACCTATCATTCAACTTTATTTTCCCCTTCGCAAGTATCGTACGTGTGGTACGGGATCAGATCCAACATTAGGCTGCGTGCGAACCATCTAAGCTTTTAATTCCTCTGAGTTCGCTCCGTTATCAAATTTTGCAGATAAATACTCCCTAATAAAGGAGTCGCACGATGCGATTTACTGATTGTTTTCCACTTCATATCCACCCGATCGGCTGGTGGTCCACGGGAAGCAGATCGGTCGTAAAGTAGTAACGAACAACAGGTACTTTTGGACACCGTTGATCAGCGCACAGCGTTACGTAGTTGATGCACTTTCCGAGTAGACAGTCAATAAGCCACCTTGTTGTGTTGTTTTGACAATACGCATTATACATCAGTGACTTTGAACTATTTTCCTTTGTACGAGTTGTTGTGTTCAATACTTGTTGTCTGTGTTCTGATTCTTCTTTCCTTACATGTTTTATAACATGTAATAAATGTTCAAATGTTATCTGCCACATATAGGTGGAACTAGTCTCGAGAAACGATTCTCGTGGATTGAGTGGAGAACCTCGAGAAAAAACAAACTTTTTCGAATTGAGCGACTCATGTACTATTTTTGTGCGTCGTTAGGTCGGATCCGAGTTGTTGTCGTCATGTGTAGACATCTGCGTACTTTGAGCAAGCGCACGCGTACACACACTCAGACACGCCCACTCCAAGTCGCAATTCAATCTGGTAATTCATGTTTTAGATGTATGACATAAATCTATCGATCGCTTAAGGCTTTGACGCAAGCTCAGACTCTTACTTGCCCCATTTTGCTTTGCATCACCTCGCGAACTGTATACAAATATCAGATTGCTCAAGTAATGATTTGTTGTGACTCGTCAGATGCATAAACCGAAGGCGTGTAACTGATTTGAGCGCAGGGCGCGCTGAAGCCACGCGGCATTCTCGGACATCATGGTCCCGGCTGGGACTGCAAGAATCGCTAACTCATGTCAATCCAAATAGGCTTTTTCAGAAACACAATTGCTGATCTGTACGTATCTTAACCACAGAGTTCACTGAAGGCGATTGAGTAGAACTTGTTTACCAGTTCCAAGTTACTGAGGTGGTTGGACAGGGAAACAGTGTGCGCGAAGTGGAGAGCGCCAGACATTACTTTATCGCACTAGCCGTTGCATGTGGTTAGTCGCGCTTCGGCGACTAGTATCGGGCGGACTTCGGCCCACGTCCTCTCCTCCGTTGCTCCCTCCGCCCTTCGCTCTTCCTGCCATCCTCTTCGACGTTCAGCGTTCCGTTAACTGCTAATCGCTGGACAAGTGATTCGAAGTGTCTGATATTACACGTCCTTATAACTGCGTTGGTACTGTTACTCCGTGCAGGCACCAATATCTTTCCTGGTATATCGTTTCAAAACGTCTCGCTCATTCAGAAATTTGCCTCGTTGTTATATAGACGAACCGCTCCTATTGTTCTGTTTTCACCCCATGCAGTAGTGTGCGCTGGACAAACTATCTGGTATTTCACAAGCCTCATGGAAGCAAATCTGGTGTTTTTCATTGCCGCGTTATTTGACGAGCTGCTATTGCTCACACACACTGCTGAACTTGCTATTTACAAGTGTTGGTTCTATCTTAACATAATAGTACGCTAATCTTTTTGTCCTCTTCAAAGCGCCTCCTTGGGAAATGATATGCGCATCTTTTCTCAAGGGGGTACTATGCATTTTTCTATGACCCAAAAATGTCGCCTTAGAAGAAAAGGAAATGCTGTATGTAAAGTTGCATCGAAAAAAGAACGATGAACAATAGTAACAAGAGTGGTCATTCTGCAGCATATTCACTATAACTTTCTTTTTTGCTCCTCATTGTTTGACAGTATCCGACTGGTCTAGCGATCATACAGATCCATCCCATCCTCTGTGAGATTTGTTTTGACTGGATTTAAAAAAACCGCTATCTTCCTCTTACCAATTTTTCTTATGCCTAGAAATTTTATAGGATTGCGTAAGGATAGGGCTCTTCTTTTTCTTTGAAGTGTTGAAGGAAATACGGTTATCTAGTATGGTTTTCGGTGCGTGTTATCATGGATGAATCCCTATGCAGTGCTTCGTATGAGAGAATATTCGGTCAAAATTCAGTGCTGTGAAACGCGCGAAGAAAAAACCGCCGTGGTTGCATACCTGCATACCAACTCAATAATTGCGGTAACACCGTGTTAGTTGTTCAAATGATTTTCTTTCTAAACCCTACGCCTTACATCCGAATACCGTATAACGCTTCGCAGGTTTCCAGGATAGGAGAATTGAAAAATGTCCCGTATTTCCTTAACAATGATCGAAAATATGTGAAACACGCATCGAAACGGATTTCGAGATCGCTTTGATTTCATTTTCCATTTGGAATGCCTCATACACTTGAGTGATTTGTTTCTGCAGTTTTTTTGCACGAACTTACATCAGTTTCGTATAAGTTACTAAACGGAGTAAGTGCGGGACACGCCGTCATGCGGATGCGTCACGGATCCGTATTATAGCGCGTTATACTTTCAGGGTAGGTGTATTTAGGAGGATGCACATTTAAAGACACCAGAAGTGGGTAATTTCGGCTTACGTAGAATAGGCGTAGTGTGGACGAGTTTAAGTGGCCGCCATTGCACAAACTCGCCAATTTGACGCCTTGGCATGATGCAAAAGAAATGTTTCTATTATAAATTTGTTTTTTCCTTTACTTTTTACCTTGTTCTTTCTTATATTGTTTCTAGATGTACTTATATGAATGCTAATGTAGTTGGGAATGGCCACTCCACTGCGCCGGGAGTCAGGTGCTTCAACTAACGTTGGCCCACGGCCCGTCTCCTACAGCGGACAACTCGGAATGGATGCGCTGATGCGAATGGGAGCGAATACACACCGCAGCGTCGCGCTTTTGAGTCCGGGTTTTTTCGCCTATTATCGCTTCTAACCTTGAGTGTTCATTACAAAATGCTCATTTCTTTGCATCTTCCTCTTGTTTCGGACCCCCTTCCGGTTCCTTTAAACGAAAATAGGCGCAACTAATGTTTACTTTCCGTCAAACGTAGCATATCTTTCAACCGGTTATATGTCGCAGTCAGTGCTTCTTGCTCTTGAGGCCTTTTACGGAGCTGTGCGTCATTCTGAAAGTTCTGTTAAGGTTGAGAATGTATTTGAACAAGGTCAGTTTGCCACCTGCGTTTTTCGTCCTTTTTGAACGACTGTGCATTGCAGAACCATTAGCTCAGTCGAGCAAGACATCCTGGCCAAGAATCACACACTCTACCTTTATAAATACTTGGCTGGGAGTGGCCTGACCAATCTATCTGCGATGCTATTCTCATGTAAGAAAAGGGGGCGTGTTGCTGAATGTTTATACTCCATTTCGGAGCGCCTGATGGGGCGTGGCCTACGGGCATGGGTGAGTGGCGAGAGTGAGAGTGCGTGGCAAGAGTGAGAGTGTAGCGGAGTGAGAAGGTTTGCTACACGCTCACCCAAGTTCGTATGCCACGCCCTATCAGGCGCTCCGAAATTGACTGTATGAATGGATGTAGCAGAACTGGTAAACGCGGAAGCGAAAATTCCTTCACAGGACCAGCGTGTCAATAACGTGTGCTGTACATTTCATGCATGCTAATCGGATCCGTTTCATTCTCTCTGGAGCCTTCTCAACCCCTGCGCTTGAGCAATTACCTACAAGCCTATAGAAACCCACTCACATGACGGAAAGAAAATCTCAAAGAGGGAGTTCAAAGTAACCTTCAGGGATAGGGAGAAAACAAGCACTAAGAGACATATTCTTTGCAAACGAACATGTAGTAATACGAAGGGGACGAAGGGGAAAGAGTGAAAAGGAGTGTTCCCTAGTCCCTACTTCTTTGGTTCGTGACGAGACCGGTTTATTCCGTTTTTTTTTACCATTACACAACTGAAATTTTATAGGATATTGAAGCGCATGCACCTATTGACCCCGTGTACACCTACTGATACCTCAGTTATGTAACGACATGTTAATGACATGTTCATCATCTGACACTTTTAATTGCCAGTACTTTCTGTGGAAACACCCTCCCGTTCAATAGAACAGCACCTTTCCCTCCTCCCACTATGGCATGGTTGTGGTCTTTTGCGTAGTGTTAACTATCTTTGTGGTTGTTTTTGTTACGGAACTTACATTTTTGCTTTCTGCTCATTCTTTCCATCCATGTTCTGAGAAACATAAATATAAGCTTTATGCGGTAACTAGGTCACAGACGTCCATTTCAAGCGTCGACATCGTTTGGCACCAACTGAGGGTCCCTACTTGCACTGGGATAATGGTAAGTAATGGCTGTAGCGTCAAACGACGACTTTGCTCGTAACCAATCTCATATCGCAAAGGGACCTACATCGATGAAGTTCCACCCACAACGGTTTTCGCGCTCGTTTTACTTATCATGGATTTCAATAGATGAGTGATATGAACACTGGTCTGAGCCGGGATACGTAATAAGCCTTTTGAAAAATCGTCAAAGCCATGTAATGCGCTCCAGTGCGGTTGTTGCGTCGCAGTGCAAGGGCGACGCAGCAACAGCGATGGAGCGCGCTATCTTCCCAGTGGTAAACTGAAGCATTTTGCGAATACTCTGAGTTTACTAAAACTCCATCTTTCAAAGTACTGAAATTTGTTTTCTCAACAACTTTCTCAGGCAAATCTATAGGCCGTTTGGTTTCCCTAATGGTTGCGAAGTTCTCTGCATGTAGATGCAGTCGAGGAACATTCTGAAAAATTTGGAAGTGTTTCACCAAATGGCCCTATTTTTCTTGAAATTTAAAAGGGTGCAAATTCGCGATGCGTAGTCTGCGAGGCTGCCGCTTTGCAACAAGTAAGTGAGCTACACCATATCTCCATAATGAAAGAAGTTAATGGACAGATACCGCTTCCCACGGAAATTTGTGGCTCACCTTGTTCCCTTTGTGGGGTGCCGCTTTTTGCTCCCTCCAGATTTTGAGAAAATTAAATTAATATTAGTTTTAGATTTGAATCCAGTTAGTCAGTTCTAGCACATCTCCCCCTTCATCCTAAGAAAGTTCGTTGATCACTGCTTACTTCAACGATTACGACCCCCTCTCTCTCAGCGGGCCAAATACGACCCCCTTCCTGTCGATGGTTCCTCGACGCACACTTGACCCTGCCACGGAGCAAATAGTTCTTACCGGCGCATACTATCTTCGAGGATGATGTGAAGATACTTCTGTATTTCATTGTTTTAGCATCGCCGTGTTCGCGCTTCGTTCTGTTTTTTGTTTTATGCCCTGTATGTGTTTGAGGAAAGGGTGCTGTCGCTTAATGTTTACAAAATTCACACGCTTTGCGCATCTGTTGTTTTTCCTTTCTGATGCTTGAACGTAACTTATTTGGCCGTCTTCTCGTTCTCAAAAATCCTGTATCTGTATTTGTGGTCATTTTTATGATTTGATTTCTGTTTTGGACTATTTTGCAACTTAAGCATTGTCTTGTCCCGAAGCCTCATGATGATCTGAATGTGTATAAGGCAATGTGAGACTTCCAAAATTTATTCCAAAAGACTCAAAACAGCTTTTACAAAACCGATTGCAAAAATTGGTTGCAAAAGATATTTTAGCCTTATAGGCAAGCTTTCGGCGCCTAGCGCCTTTATCAAGCCTGAAAATGTACAAATTAGATTTTATTTATAGACTCTGTTGGAGAGTCTACAGTCGTATTTGTACTTAATCAACTTACTGCTGCCACAGGACCGCTACACTTACCGCCAATTGGTTCCCTGGTATGGAGCAGAAATGACTGACCCACCCTGACTTAACCCTTAAATAGCGCAGATGTGCTATGACTGTGATGATAATTGCTATCACACTCATTCCACAGTGCATAACACTGTAGTCATGTGATTAGCTCAAGAGAGTCACGTAGCTCATCTCTGCTATTTATTTCTGGGGATAACCGCCTTATTTCCAGTGCCTCGAGGATTTTTCTTTCCACAGTATTTTCAATGGAGCGGTGCAGTACTTTAACGATAAGGGTGGGGGGTGCTTCGCGGGCATGCTTTTGGGTCCTATGCTTGGAGAAACTGTTACTGGGATATGATGTTGGGTTTTGCAAAGCCCTGCGATGTTCGTCCAGTCGCTTGAAAAGGGGCCTTTTTGTTTCTCCCACGTATTTTTGCCCGCATCGCTGACGTATTATTAAGTACACCGACCCCCGGACTTGGCAAATTTTATCGTCAGTGCAGTAGCTGCAACCGCCCCTCCCGCATTTTTCCTCATAGGGTCTAGAATATGTGAAATTTGCAACTGTTGCAACACTAGAAATTGCCGAGGAGGTAGTTAAAGATTTTTATCACGAAATAGACAATCATTCTTGGTAGCAGCGCCACTTGGCACCACAGAACGAAAAAAATGAGACGTTTTAAAATATGCGTTAGCAAGCGTTACTTAATACTGTGTTTGAAATTTGGTCCTCGTTTTTTGTGTTAATGACGTTCAGTGCCAGATTAATGCTTCGTTATTTAAAACTGGTTATACTCATTTATTACGCGAAACGGTGCCAGATAAAAATAATGTCTTATGCGTGATTAGCACCTTCAAGTGATCACATTGGATGAAGGTTAAGTCTAAATTGTTGTTTAGCTCAATTTGAAATTATTGTGGTTGTATTGGTTGAACAGTGTCGAATAGTGTGCTCCACTATCGCTTGGCTGACACACGGTCACGAAAAAGGTTATTTGAAAGCACGCGCTATTGCAACTCTGCGTCTCTACCTTTCGCGGAGCTCCCGGCAGCCTAGCACGGCCGGTCGGGACATCTCCCCGGTCGGCTAAGTATAGCATACGGCCTTAGGGCTGTTCCTGGGAGCACTGCATATGCCGCTTGGGGACATCAGTGGGCAGGGAGATCATTCGGCCAGGGAAGCATAGCGTGTGGTCTATGGCTCTCATACCTTGCATCGTGATTTCTTCGATAGCGTTCCCGTCCTCCTGTTCTCTTTTTCGCACGCTGTTCCGAAATGTGTGAAGTGGCTTAAGTTCTGAGTAGTTGGAAGGGAGGAACCCGTTACCGATAGCATTATACAATTAGAAATTCTACAATCATTCTACACATTATTGTACACTCCATTGTATATTTGCCTAAGTCCCACTTGAAGGGGGTGGGGGCTTTCTTCATAATAAGGTTAAGCAGAAATCTTAGGCTTGGACAGCGCCGAACGCCGAGCATAGTAAGTGCCCTGGGTCAAATAAAGTCGGGGGAGGGGACGCAAAATTTTCACCCACGTCGAAGCTTCTTTCCCCCCTAGGCTTAGGCTAAAGCAGATGAAACCTATGCTTTGACAGATGCGTTTTCATGTGGGAAGAAGGGCTATCAATTTTAGCCTAAGCCTAGGGAAGGAAAGGAGCATTGACGTCGACGCAAAGTTGCGTCTTCCCCCCCCCCCCCCCCGACTTTATTTGACCCAGTGCCCTCCCCTCTTCTACATTGGCACCAGGCTTTTTGAGCTGAACATTCACATTCACTTCACAGTTTCATGCATACTTTTCCGTTCATTACAGTGCCGACAAATCGAGACGTCTTTTTTGATACTATTTCAAACTGAATTCTTCCGTATCTATGTTTTTTTCAGGATGGGTGGACATCGGCGGGATCAGAGTGACAGTCATGTACCATTGCGTCCATCAGCCGATTTCGGCATCGAGAGCACTGAGCTTCAGGTGAGAACCAGGTGCTGGCTCTAGCGGTGGCACCGACATGACCGTCTTAAGTTGCTGTTTTGCCCTTGTTGTCCATCCTCTATGAATCAACTTATAAAGCTTTCTACGATGGGCGATCGGTTTGGAATCATGAGTTTTTGTTTGAGGTACGACTGGATGCTTCTCAGCACTCACTAGCGTCACCTACGTGCAATGGGGTTACCATAAACATAGATCCGGCTGATCCTGAACCGTCTCGTGTTAGCCCGAAACCTGTGAGTTCCTGCTGTTTCAACTTCAACTAATTCACATTCAGTTCACGTTCGTATTCATTATGGTGACATCACTCGCGCATGCCGACACCTGCAGTGTTGAAGAATTATTATTTACTCATCCTCGTGTGAACAGACAGCTTTTCTATTTTGAATAAGTCGTTAATGTTTCTCAGGTTAATCATCTGCACTTATGTGATACCTGGATGCCAAAGTAGAACAATTTACCTTCATCCTCACCTTGACCAATTATACTAAACTTAAGCGAAGGTTAAACATGGCTAGTGACCCGTTTACTCAGTACAATTCTTTTTTCTTACTTTTCTTGCTTCATATGGATGGCACTGATTTTATTTTTCAATCTAAAACAGTTTGAGTGGGCTAAGATAAGGAATTCGCTTTTGAAATGGTGATACTGGTGTTTTTGTTAATGCGTTATTAACAGTGTTTCTTTTGATAGAGGAGCTCTGTTTTTGAAGTAGAGAGTACGGCATTTTCCAGTTGCTCCCTATTTTTCTTCGCGTTGCCTTTATGCTTTACATTGCCTCAGGGATTAGGACATCAACCAAAGTGCAACAATGCAGGAGAAATAGATGACTTTTAGTTTTTCTTTTTGCCAGGAACTCGCCAAAAATTTCCGATTATCAGTGGAGTTTCGTTCTGGATTTCGGGAATCGTTGTACAACAGCTGACCTTTTTGTTGAGCTACTCGGTGAGAAACAGTACTGAAGGTTCATTGTGAAGCTAAGCAGCTTCCACGTCCATTTGAACGGGTATTTATACCACTGTGAACTTACACTTATGGAGTATTTTCTTTGTTCTCTTCGAAAACTTCGAGGCTTAACGTCGTTATTTCATGAACGTTTCTAATGTTCGCTGTATGTGACGCGAATCTTTGAATTGTGCTCATGTTGTTAGAAGTATGCTGAAATATGGGCAAAAGCCCAATGTGTTGTTGTGGCCCTACCTGGCGTCCCTCGGTTAATTTAACCCAGAGCTGAAGTTGTGGTTCAAATCATTTCTGTAGCTTCCTCTGCCACCTCTTCAGCATCTGCTGCTTTAATCACCTAGTCCATGTTGTCGTGATTACTTGTAATACTGGTTTTCTTCTTAAATTCTCTCCTTTTAAATTTTACGATTGCTCCTTCCTTGGCATGGCTCATTCCTCGCTCTGTGATTTCTGATTGGGACTATCAGCGTTTTTGCTCCCTTTCCCTTTTTGTTTAGATTTGTTTCAAGAAATGGGTATTATGAACTGCGCCATCAATTTCTTTGGGAACAGGTTATCGATCGTCCAACGTTCCCTACTCGTTTGGTAATTGCCGAGTACTTTTTTTGTTGTTGGTAAAAGTGTTGGAAAGCAATGAACCCGGTGTTGGGCCAGGTTCCGTATTCTATTTTTTCTTTCGTATTCATGGGCGATTTTACACGCCAGTCTTTTCATGACTCATTCCGTTCGCTCAAGTACAATCCGATGTAATACTGATATTGATTGAGGCGATTCAGGCCTTGGAAACTTCTAGTTTCTTGAAATTGTGCAGAATAAATTTTTGGAGATGTGCTTTCACATCCCCGTTATCCGTAGTGTTGCGTTCCTTCCTGATTGCTATTCAAATATCGGTTGTTCAGAATTGCTCGAGTGGTGGCGCTGTTTGAAATATGCCATGTGACATAGTTCGCTGATACGATGTAAACATTTCTGGCATTGTATTAGACTGATGCAATGACTTCAACTCATCTATCTATTGGTGGTTTTCATTTTTTTTCTTGCTTGAAACATTCTGTTTCAGATGCACCCTCGTCGATCTGAAGGTCTCAAAACGGCTATCGCATTTTGTTGCCTGATGTTGTCGGCGTTTCTTAATTTCTTTCTGTTGACGGTAATTCACGATGTCGTACCTCGGCAACCACTTCCTGATCTCACTTTCATGATCATTCCACAACAAAAGTGGGCTTGGTCTGTGGGGGACGTACTGTCCACTGTCAGGTTAGTTTTTCTTGAAACACTTTCTTTCAAGGTTGATATTCATAAAATCATACGTTAGGAAACGAATACATGTAATCAAACCCATAAGTTGCTCGACGACTGATCTTTTTCGAAACTATTTCACGCCTCACCGATTTTCTTTATTTTCTGTGTGCCGATGTCGGAATGGACATCACCTCGATGGTTCTTTTTACCTAGAAGTTCCAATCTCCTTTGTGTTCTTTTTACATATTTTATTATTGGTCAAATTTTAGTTTTCATCCCTTGGACGCACGAATTGAGTCTAGTTGTTACTTTTCACCCCCTATTCCTATTTCCACAATGATTTTTGAATTGATTCTGTATTTTCTTGTCTTTTCAAACACGGCTTTCAGCTCTGTGATGGCATTTACCGTTGTGCTACTTCATCACGAACGATGGGTAGTGCTGCGTCGTATGTTCCTTCTTGGTGCAATAATGTACGGTCTGCGAGCTGTTGTTCTAGGGGTGAGCGATATCTTTTCTTGTTCGTTTTTCGCTAATCCATTGCACACATAAGCCATATGTATAGTCACATACTGACATAGGTGAAGCTTTACTCCCACGCTGTTATCTGAGTCTTGTCGAATAATAGCACCTATCTAATTCACATGCTCAAGTCCACTTAGTTCACGGATCCGAAGATTTTGCATCTTTTTTCTGCGTGCAGATGCCGGGAATGGACATCACCTTGATGGTCCTTTCCACTATGAAGTTTCAATCACTTTTTTGTATTTATTTCATTATTTTTATTATACGCTATTGGACAATAAGTAACGTTGCCGCAATTTTGCTTTGGAGTGGAGGATGACGATGAATCAACTTTTTTGAATCATATGGTCCTACAAGAAGCAAGAAATGCTCTTACTCGTGCAATATTCTCTCGCATCGAACGCACCTGGGGGCTGGTAAAGTGTGCGTGATTTCAGACACGCGGGAATTCGCATTTCGGAAACATGTTAGTGACGATTTCAAAATTTCGCCTAATCCATTGTTTCTCTCTTCGAACTAAATTCGAATCACGTTCCGATGTCAAACAATTATTCATTTTCAATGAATTCCTTGCCTTCCAACTTATTTAAATTCAGGTAACCTTTCTTCCTCCATCGTTCCACGATCGCGATGAAATTTGTCTTTCGCAAGTGAACCGATCTGCTATGTACGGCATGGAGATTGCAACTAGGTATGGATCTGTTTGAACGTTTTTCAACACTCACCCGTTTTGTTGGTTTATTTTGCTTTATATGTTGATCGAAACGGACGGCTTGTTTGACAAATTATTATCTTAATTTTGACAGATAGTGTTTCATACAATATATGAATCAGATGTCTTCTCATTTTCTGGATGAGGCTGGCCCTGGGTGATCCCACTTCCCTCTCTTTTAACGGCCACTAAACTTTCTCATTTCATGCACTCTCGAGTCTTTCCTTCCAGATGTTTATACTTATTTTTATTTGGCATGCCAAACGACATGGTGTGACCAAGGGTAAGAATGCTCTAAGCAGAAATGCTACAAAAGGAGGAGAAATAAATGAACAAGAAATTCAGCTCAACAGGGGGAAGCATTATGTGAATAGCCCCGAAAGCAGCTGGAGGTTGGACTAGTGTTTGAATATGCTCGAAGCTGTACTGTTTCTGCTCCAGTAAGCATCCCTGACTCCCCAAAAGCTGCACTACCAAATTCAAACCTTTAGATAGAAACCTGGAAAAGAAAACTGTATTAGTGGGCTGTGATGCCCTTTGCCACATGAGGGGTTACAGGACTTGCCGCAACAGGAAACGGGTATATCGGCCACACGTGGAAATAGCAAGCTAGGTCAAAATACAATGCCACAGCAATACGGCAGACTGAGAAAACGAGAATCACTATCGGATGAAATATTAGTAGAAGGCATAAGGCTAAACTGAAATGTAAAACAGTTAGCCTCCGCGACTGCAGCAAAACATTCACGTAATACCATAAGAAGTCGAACATAGCAATGTACTTCACAATGATTCCGAAAAGAGAGAAATGGGATTGAACAGAGATTATAAAGTTCGAGGGACCATGAGGGACAATATCGATCACTTCTATGGGCCAACATCATGTCGTATGTTATCAACAGCATTTGTTGCATATGTGTAATTACTACTCGTTATTAGTTCTAAGTTCCAAGACTTCTCGGTGCATGTCCGGTCCAACTGTAGTTCCTCGACGCATGCGCATTTATTGTTAGCCTTCATTCCTATCATTTGCTGTCATTTCACATCGAGGGTCCAGAATATACAAGAGTTCTCAAGTGTAATTGATGACAGAGGCAGACCTCAAGTATTTGCAATACTGGTCGAGTATGTAAGCGTGCAGAAGCCTGTGGAGGATAAGGTGGTACTTAGTCGACAGGAACCGGTCACGCTGTCGGTAACGTAGTCCGCATCCTAAATTGAGTGCCCTATTTTCCGCTCTTGTTGCTGTTGCTCCTTACAACCCACGGCGACTTACTGACAAGCGCTTCATGTGTCGTTAGTGAGCTTGTGATCTGCCATTTGCAGAATCATGAGGTTGCTAGCAAAATAGTTTTCATCGGGGAAAACAAATTGCTCGAACCATGTAATGTGGCATAAAAGTGGGTGCTGTGTAGATCAGGCGCTGGCTGCCCAGGAGGGGAGACGAGCGTTAGGATCGTGGTTCGTCGCGCGCGACCAATTCCGGACGACTTTGATGCGCCGTGGTAGGGCACCCGCGACTCCGCTTTTCCTCTTCTAGTCGTTTTCTCCAACTAAGGTTCACGGTTAGGTCTCAGCTATGCGAGGTTTTCACTCCCCTACGTTTTAAAAAGGGCAGCGCAACGTATGAGGCGGAGGCGTAGCAATAGCGCTGCATTGCAAAGCTGCGTCGTGCATATCATACCACGCACAGTTGAAGTCCCTCGAAATTTGCCGCGCACGGCGATTCCGATCTCGCGGGTGCGTGTTATTGGTGGGAACGTAGCGTCTGATGGATTACATTCATATTTTGCGACCTGTTATCTGTTGGAGTCTTACGACGGCAACTACCCTCGCTTTAGTGAATGCTGACCCGATCGGCTTACAGAGTATTGCAGTAACTTTCCTTCCACCTCACATCTCTAATTTTATTTTTTCTCTATGGTGAGACTAGCGGCATTGCTGGCGTGATATACTCGTTGAATGTTGAACGTTAGCATCATTCTTCATTACAATCAGTTCAATGTATGTCGGTGTGTGTTTGACCGGAAATACACTATTCAGAATGTGCATCAGAATTGCTCAACAAGGTCAGTGGGTCACGTGAATCGCCACACGCGCTATGTGCTTTGCTTGTCCCGTTGTGGATTTGCCGGTGCTTGTGGGTGTCTACCCTTATGTCAGAATTTCGCACCACTATAAGCGGCGTGCGACGCGGTGTATGCGAGCTATAGTTGGGTCTTAGAGCGATTATACGGTAATGCTAAGGGCGCCACGTACAATTGACATGTAATAGCTTTGGGATCCGAAGCTCGTCCGCATCGCTTCACTTGCGATACGTCGCGATGCGAAATCCTGACATAGGGGTACACATCCGGTGCGCGTGATAACCTCGTTGGACACCTGACGTATAACTACAAGTCGCGTGCCAGCAATCGCGTGATCCCGATTCTTGTAGGTATTAAAGGGAGTGCGGGTGCATTGATGGTGGGTAATCAGGGGTGACAATGAAAAGGAATTCGCTGCAAACTGGTGGTGGTAGAAGAATGTGTACTGTGGTTGTGGTATGTCTGGTACCCTCTGCGAAATAAAGGAAAATGACTTCCGAGGTATAGATCGTTCTGCGATCCGTTCTGCGATGTGATATGCGCTCTTCCTATTCTCTTTTTGCAGATTCTATATTCTTTGTTGTCTACCAGATCCAAAGCTCCTTTTATACTGGGGTTTCTGTGATGTTTAATAAATCTACGGTTCATTTTTTGAATATCTAGTTCTTGCGAATCGTCTTCTTTATACATGTGTTGAGCTCGATATGCAGCCGTTATTATTTAATAAGGTTAGCCTTTATTACCCGTTCGACCCGCTCGGCTGGCGAACAGTATCGCGCGTCACACGATGGAAAAACGCAAAATAGCCAATTTGAGCAAGGCCATAAGCACTTCGCCCTGTGATACGCGTAATATTGGATGACGTGGATGTCACATTTCTCGCATCAACAAAACCTCGTCCCATGCACTAAAACAAAAGTAAGGATGTTTGGAGTTTGGAAGGAACCGTCGTTGTCCGTGTACGAGATCATACACGCTATGACGTCTGCAGTACATAAGCACTCTTTCCACGCCGTAGCCTGGAAAAATACCGCCTGGTGCACAAAGGGTCAGCCGCGAAGAGGGTGAGGATATGGTTCCTCACACGCATGCACTGCTAGTACATGTGAGGTACCAGGGTATAGTAAGATAAGGCCAAAATATCTTGCACTTGCTCGTAGCACGCAATTAAATCGACTACTGATCGCTTAAAGGCACCGGGAAGCAACTCGGGCTCACGGTATGGGTTACGATTGCCTGCCGTGCGTGCTTTTCACACACAACGCCTTATCAAGACGTCGAGTGTGAATTCTGGGGTTTTTTCTGTTATAGAAAAGCGAGCCAGAGTCGCAATATCGTTCCAAAAGTGCGTTTTTCAGTGCTATTTTCGCTACTCATCATCTTTTTTGAAACAGCCTTTTCTTCCTTGCCCCGTAGTACGCAGGACCGTACTCAAAGTGACGGAAAGTATAACTGTTGGCCCTGTGGCTCCTCACAAAATGTACTTTCCACTGTTTTCTGGAAGTGGCCTCCAACCATTTCCACATAAGTTGCTGCGACTCTAAAAGGAGTGTGTTGACATGTACCTTAAACCTCTTTTTTTACAGGAGAGCAGTGCTCCTTTTCACCATTGGTCAGGATGGGGAGTGGCTTTCTCACAATAGTCCGATTCATGAACTCCGCTGGGTGGATTAAGGTGGAGGTTGAACCACAAGATTCCACCAAAATTCGCACGGTAGGTGGGCAATGCTGATTCTCTACAGTCGACATCGTTGTCATGGGAGCTCATAATGCATAGGAGGGCATCACCATTATCTTGATCCGCTGGTAGCGAAGTGGAGCGATTCGTGCGCATCCCTTCATTGGTGTGCTGTGGGCGCACAAAAAGTTTTACTTTCCAGAACCAAGGGCCACAGTAATCTAATAAAAACTCTCACTGCTCAGCATATGTTGCAGCTTTGTTTCCCTCAACGCCCCCATTTGAAGACCCATTCTAGATAATCTTGGGTGTATCGGGTTTAGTCGAAGGAGCTGAGGTTTAGAGTGGTTAGGAAAGGAAAGAAGTGGAAAAACGCTATAATTAAGGATTCCTCGGTTATTTCAGTGTCCTACTTGTACGATTTTACGAAGGTGCTCGGCTAGAGAACCGGACAAAGAAGGCCGAATTGGAGAGAGACCAGCATAGGGAACGCAGAAAATGTGGCTGTCATCGATTTTACTGCTGGGTCATCGCGGGCAAGCGTCCTGCTACTGCTCCCTTGGTGAACTGATCGCACAGTCCGAATGTTCAACAACAATGGCGACTCCAAAATGTTTACTCAAAAACTCAAAAGACCCCTCAAAAGTCCCGAATGTTCTTTGGAATATTTTTGCAATATTTCCGTGTTTAACCCCTTCTTCATGCCTGAAGTGTGGTAGTTAGCTAATTACATATGATATAGTACGTTGTATATGATAGCTTACGGCCTGTATATGATAGCTCACGGCCCCGTCTCAATGTTTTGGCGTGACTCACCATGCCAAAGACGAATCGTGCAGAAAATGATAAACTCACCCGGTGAGTTGATCAGCTGAAGAAGGTGTTAAACGCCGAAATATTGCAAAAATATCCCAAAGAACTTTCGAGGGATCTTTTGAGTTTTTTGAATAAACATTTTGGAGTCGCAATGGCTGTGGAACATTCAGATAATCATGAGACTCCGGAACAACACAATATTGAAGTGACAGTCCATTTACCATACTTACACCTGACTCGGTGGACTTTATCTCACTTGCAAGCACCACTAGTAAACCATTCGTTCCTGTTTATTGCCATCTCTATTCACAATGGGTTTGAGATGGCGGTCAGAAGAGTCGTTCTGCTGTATCCGCAGCTGTTTTCGTTGCTTGTGCAGAAGGCCCCCTTAGACCGTGAGGGCCTAATGGGAGCCCACTCAGCTGTTCTTTTGTCCATCTGTTGCCACAGTCATGCATGACCGGTCTACAACAATACAGTGTGTGATGTCTACTCCGTTGGATCGTGATTGTAAGGAATACCGCGCAGGTCAAAAGCAACAAGATTCAGACGAAATCTTCGAAATAGCAATACGGGAAGTATCCTAGAACCGAAGAAGCAACGAAATTTGCGGAAATCCAATGGAAAGGGTGTATATAAAACGAAATATACTCTTAAAAAAATTTCCCTCAAATTTGAAAGGGGGTATCTGAAAGTACGGTGTGCATATTCCTCCGTAAGAGATAAACTATCCAATTATCAGTTTTTTTATAAGTCGTTATCTATTCTGGTAACCCACTATTGTTATCCCTGCATCACCCCATTGATACTTCGAAAAACGGGATTTGGCGATCACTGCTATGTAAGTTGTGAATTTCCGATAAAACACGTACACACACCGACAGACACTTAACCGCCTATGTATAGTAAGACGATTACTGCGTATGCTCTGGTGTACCGCTACCTCAAAAATTACATCGCGGCATGCAGCATGCGAAATTTGCGTGCAAACTGACAGTTTTTCGACATGGCAGTATACACCCCACATGTCGCACCACCACCATCTCCATCTTAGCTAAGGTCGCATTCCAGAATAATCAAATTAGTCGTGTCATCTCCTTGGGGCAGGTGGATTCTCGGGTAAAGTCAAGGTTGCACCCTTTGTGTGTGACGGGACCATGGCGCTATGTCCGGTCGAACTCACGCTGACCCTATCTGACCATGGGTGTGGCTTTCTGCAACATGCCATCTGCGTGGCAAAAGAAGCTGGCGAGCGGTTGCGATGAAACCGCATTCAGGCTTTGCGATTTTGCGATTCTGCGATTTTGCCTTTATGGCAGGATTTTCTGTAGTATTATTTTTTATTATGCACGTCTGAACTAGATTTGTGTTTTAAGTTTATGTTGTCCATTGTAATTGGTTTACAATCACTATGCGTCTTACCAATTGCTGTTAGTGTTAATTTCTTTTTTGTAACCCATATTTATTTACTTTTCAGAGTCGATGCTCTCTTATTCGATGAGATTTGATTTGTCGAAGATGTTTTTATTGAAGATGTTATTTTTTGATTTTTAGAGGATTGGAGATGTTATTTTTTCCACCGGACGGTAATTTATTTTTTTAATTTGGTAATCACCCCGGTCTTCTGTACTGTTCACAGCAACTGCCATGATTATACATGCCGTCAGAAGACAATGTTCTCGATACATTACTCAAACAGCGGTTTGAAAATACTGCGCAATTCTGTAAATTTTCGATTGCGAGGTAATGTAGTATTCGAAATCCAACTCCTGTTGCACATAGTTATGCTCATGGTTTTAGAGCGAGGGAAATTTTCGTTAAAGAGTGAGGGGTAGTACTGAAGAAGTTTTCCAAATGAGCCAAAGCTGACAGCTACGAACAGACAGCAAGCTTTCACAAGTAGAGGAAGAGGCTCTGAGCAATCACGAAGAATCAGCAAGAATTCAGATTAACGATGAGCACCCTCAGACATCAGCCTCGGCATCAGCACACTCAAACACTCCAGGAAATTAGAGACACAAAAAGGGGTACGTATTACGGGTGAAACAGGAAGCCATAACGAGGAAAACTCACTTTTTTGAATAAATAATCGAAATTATGACTACTGAATTTCCGTCCGGTGAAAAAATAACACCTCCATTTATCAAAAAATCAAAAAACTACATCTCCATCAAGTGTTGTCCAACGAAAAAGCATCGACTCTGAAAATTCAAGCAAATATGGTTACGAAAAAGAAATAATATTAACAGCAATTGGTAAGACGCATAGTGATTGTAAATTACAACATGTACGATAAAACGCAAACCTTATGATCAGCCGTTCATAATAAAAAAAAATACTCAAGAAAATCCTGCAAAGGCAAAATCCATCTGCGTGGCAAAAGAAGCTGGTGAGCGGTTGCGACGAAACCGCATTCAGGCTTTGCGATTTTGCGATTCTGCGATTTTGCCTTTATTGCAAGATTTTATGTAGTATTATTTTTTATTATGAACTTGCTGAACATTAGAAGGCGGAACCGCAGTATCGTGAACTCGTAAAATCGCCAAGTCTGAACGCGGCCAAGATAAGATAGAAGTTGTGATGAAGGCAGCGTTAACGGAGAGTTACGGGTGACTCCTACATATACTACACCTTCACCTATTTTTGGACGATAGTGTCGTACGATTCTGAAAGTCGGGAGAGCTTTCTAACCACTTTGAGGGTCCATGCCTGAGCGCGATAATCCACGAGAACGGTCTTGTAATGTGTCCTCAAGCTATGCCTGTTACTTAACATGGTCCAGAGGCAACTTCAGCCACCGGTCCTGCTTATTTCACTCTGGTTGACGAAAGGAAAGGCCCATAGGTAGCGGCAAACACCCTAGACTTCCGAATCTGATAGTATCATCTTCTGATGTTAGTTGTTGAGATCATTAAACTTATTTAGATGAGTAGAGAATATATCCTTAGAAATGACTTGAGTAGATATGGTCTCGGCTTGATTCCACATTATTTCTCCAATTAAATTAGCTCAGAGGTCATCCAAGGATTCTGAACTCAGCATCTGTTCAAAGGCGCATTTTATGGCTTACCAAATGTACCCAACAAAATTATGCGCTCTCGCTGTCGCTGTCACTTTTGTATTAGGTAGTGCACGAACCTGCAACACTTGCAGTTTTTTTTTGTTTCACTGCTTTAAACTTTATCAACTGTTAATTGCCGTTGTAAGTCAGAGCATGCTTCTCGATTTTCTTAAAATTACATGAGGTTGTCTCGCTACGATGTAACAAAGGTCAACCCAATTTTAAAACTATCTTATGACGCATAATTTTGTTGGGTACATGTCTCATACAGGTGTTATTGCTGCCCCTAGTTGAGGTAACAGCTGCTCATATTTATGCTGCGCTCATTTTCAATTCTATCTATCATCTTATGATATCCTGCTGCCCCACTGTTTTTGAATCACGAGTACGGATGTTTACCTTTCCACGGGTTGGACGCACAGTTACAGTATGATATCCTTGGGAATTCAATAGTGAATTCGAAGTTCATCATGCGGTGTAAAAGCAACACGTGCTGAGTAAAACGACATTAGACAGACTATCAAATGATCATGGCTCCCAGGCGTGTAAGAAGTTTGAGTGATTTCAGAACTGAAGAACTCAGTGAGTCGGACTAGGTAGCAGAGGTAGCAGTATGAGCGCTAATAATTTTTGTTGTGCTATTCTTGATTGACAAATGTTCAACTGTAGATGAGCCTTAGGGCAGAGCTATCTGCTCTAGGTTTCCACGAGATTGCTACGTTAGTTTTGTACCAACGTGACTACTGTGACAACAACTGTATGTGCTGAACAACTTCAGGAACTGACTAACAGTGCCTTTCATTTTTTTTTTTCTAAATGCAGCTGACCTGCCTAGCAATTGACCATGTTTTCCAGCAGGATGCAGAGATGATCCACAAACTTAAAAATTGCTGTAGAGTTGCACCTTTTCCTGCACATCTCCTTAAACTAGCGTGTTCGCGTCTGTCCATCGCTTAATCAGTGCTGAGCGTTACATAGAAAGTGAAAAACTTGGTTATGTGGCTGCACTCAAAAAATCCATGGGTTTCTCAAAATGACACTCGTGAAATTTAGGTAGGGGGATTGGCCATATGGGCAGTAAAAGATAATATAACAGGTATTAGGTGTAAGCTGAATAAATGGCCGTTTAATTATAAGCCTTTTCTCAGCGGTTTTCAAAGTCCGAGTCAACCTGGATATACCATCTTGTAAGTCATGTTCAGCCCGTTTCCATTCACACTTCCTCTGGTGGCGGCCTTCGATAACAGGTTTTTTACAGGCTCTCAAATTCATAATGGAAAGGTACGGTTCTCGCACGATCATGCTTCATGAGTTTAAGCTGGGTCACTCTGCGGCCGGCCAATTCGAACCTCAGCCGTGTGTGGGGCCAAAAGTTCCCTGCCGAAACCGTGCGCCGTTGGCGCCGGCCTCCCCCTGTCCAACATTTTTCTGTGGGTCTCGCAGTGAGCGCATTTGTGAACTCGCGCAATGGTGACTGGGACCTTCTCTTGCATGGTTGTTCGAGTACCTCTAGCTTCATTCTAAGCACGACAATCCACACGGCTCGTAAAGAAATGGGCATTCAGTCTGTTTTCTTTTCAGATTTTTAACGTATGTTGTCACACTGGGTCTTACGTCGGGTCAGGAAAAGATCCTTTGTGGTGATTTGATGTTCAGCGGACACACTGTTGTGTTAACAATCATGTACTTCGTTCAGTTACAGTACACTCCGAGAGGGCTGGTGTGGTTGAGGTCTGTAATTTTTAGCTTCTATGGGTTTTTTATTTCATTCTTTTATGTAGTACATGTTCAGGTATTTGGCTGCACCCATCACCTTTCTTGGCATCAGTGCTCTAGTGGTATCAGGAGGCCATTACACAATGGATGTGCTTATCGCTTATTGGCTGACAAGTCATGTATTTTGGGCGTATCATCAGATGTTTGAAATGCCTAAGAAAGATCGTCCTGATGCCCCGATGAGCCGACTTTGGTGAGTGAATACATATTTATGTCGCAATGACATGTCAACGGTCAATTATGTGTATATGTTAGTGTTTCAAGATCGCATGCTTTCTGATAGTGTCTTTTGACACGCTGTCTACATAAATACCGCTTTGAATCGTACCTCCTTTGGTCACACGCGTCATACTTTTTGTCTTCTTTTTCAAATCGTACCGTTTTCTGAAACAGAGAGATATCTCTCTATGTTTTCGTTGTGAAGGGCTACACATCTTCCTAGGTCTATGTCGCCTAAAAAATAACGCACGTTGTGCAACTCGTATGAGAACCTCGATAGACTTTCTTTATAATAAGCGCGTGGTACCCCACTCGAAAGTCCGAGTAGTCCTTTCTTTACGGTAGCAGTGTGCAATAGTGGTCTGCTACTTGTGTTGGTGATCATATGCTGCATTATGTGCTTCGCGACGACGAGTCGATCGGTTACCACGGATCGGGTGGGCTATTTGCCGGCTCCCTATGGGTATATAATATATCCACTGAAACAGCAATTTCGTGTGAACCACTGTGGAATATCACCATGGAAACCGCATAGCATGCGATCTGCAACCACCTCGATCTGCCATCTTTCTGAGTTCATGATTTACAAGGCGCGAAACATCCTCCAGTGTATCTTCGAACTCGTGCGCAATGTTTGCAAGCTATGAGAAACCGCACAGCGTCTCAATCTGCATCTGTTTCTCAGGGCAGTATCTCACTGGCTGCGGGAACCGATGCATATCAATCAACTTGCAGCGATCATGCCGACGGCCTTAGCTTCGCCAGTGTGTGGAATCCATAGGCTACGGGAAGCCGGATATATTATACAATTTGCCAACTCCTCACATTGCATTTTCGCACAGGTTGCAGAATTCACATACCACGGATGGCCAGCTATATCATACAACTTCTCTGTCTGCATCGTCGTATCAGTATTCGTGATTCACCGACTGAGGGAAGCCGTATATATCACAAATTATGTCACTACCTCAGCATCTTCGCATCAGTGAGCCCCTTCGCATCAGTGTGCCCATTTCACAGACTGGGTCAGGTCAGATGTATAATGCAACTGCTCTATATGCAGCTTCGCCCCGGTGCGTGGAATTTGTTAGTTACTTGTCATGTAGACCAATTGAGTGTGTAGCCTGATGTCGAATTTTCGCTTTACGGCGACGTACTCACGGCGCCATCAGCGCGACTTGCAGCGGTCGCTTGGAATTCCGCTCAGGACGCAATGGACTGGTACCGTGGAGGTTCTTCGAAGGAT
The DNA here is from genome assembly GCA_963978905.1 of Trichostrongylus colubriformis. Classification (NCBI taxonomy): domain Eukaryota; kingdom Metazoa; phylum Nematoda; class Chromadorea; order Rhabditida; family Trichostrongylidae; genus Trichostrongylus; species Trichostrongylus colubriformis. Next base: position 21,226,023 of record OZ022261.1, on the reverse strand, counting down.
TAGCTGTTCATTCATCATTATCTGAAAACTATAACTTTTGTACCTTACATAAAAGAAACAATAGCATTACATGATAATAATCTCATTCAAGAAATAATCAATTCGAGTGCAAAACTTTGAAAGGAGCGTGCGCAATGTACGCAATCACACGCGACGAAATCCGCCACACCGCTCGCCCCGCGAGAATTCGACATAAGGCTACACAGCCGAGCCAATTGAGCTATAGCGATTATGCAGCAACCAATGCCTGTATACACCACTTCTTTGACCTTCGGAACTAGCGTATCTCTGAAGGAAAAAACCTCGGAACGGATGGAAGCAGGACAACCGGTACCACCGAAGCTCACCCTCACCAATACGGACTCGCGAACGTGGAAATAATGTGACAATCTCATATTTTCTATGGACGAAGGGTGGCATGTAAAACCTTATTTCCCGTCGCGCTGTAGAACAAAAGTATTGCAACGCTAGAGCGAGAGTACAATGATTAAGTAGTGACACGAAGGTCGACAACCGCCATTAAGACAATTAAGCAAGTGTTGCAGCTTGCAATACTAAGAAGCTCCGGACGGAACTGCCAATCGGGGCGGACCTGGCTTTGAAGTCCAATTTTCTAACTGTCCTTGGAACTATTCGTTGAGGAATGGCCTTAATCCTGCACTGGGCCAAGCTTTGAGTGGCTGAGCCGAACAGCCTTCTCTGACGTAACCCTTATTTTAAGGATGGCTCCCACCGAAGGCGAAAACTGGATGTGCTACGGTATGTAAGCAACCACGAGAATGTAAACACGTTCTTGCGGAGCTTGCGACTTACAACAAAACATGGAATCTTATTGATCACGAAGTACAAACTCACTTCAGTTGACCACAGCGCGTACTATTCAACGACCACGAGGACTGTTAGCTCATAACAAGTTAAACACAATATCACATGAATTAGAAATATGAACGTCGAGAACACCACCCGTTTCGAATGTCGAAAATCCTGAATGGGGTAGATTTCCAAACGATGCGAGCTGATACGCCAGCGACACGATTTGGATTTCATACGAACGCTGAGAGCTGATACGCCAGCGACACGTCAGCGTCGCTAGCGTATGAGCTCTCAGCGTTCGTATGAAATCCAAATCTTCATTTCTGTAACTGATCGATGCACAGTCGATTGAGCCTTCACGAACAACCTTTTGTGGACCTACTGCTGTTCGACGGGGGTGCTAAGGGTGCCATAATATTTTTCCTTTTTTCGGCTTTTCCTCGTCTCCAGTTTTAACAGAGGAAGTACTGCTTTCCTGCTCTAAAGTGGTAGTATCAAAATATTTCGGGGTTGTGATATTAGCTACTTCTCCATGATTCACAGTGTTTGTTTGAAGGCAGTGATAATGCAATTCGGTTGCATCATTCATTCCAATCTATGATTCTGACCGGTGGACGTGTTCGCCACGAAAGCTGGCACATCAATATCCACGTCACTTCGATGGATACGGCTTTAAAGAAACAAGAAGGGGGTAATTTTGGTTTACGGTAGAACAGACGTAGTGTGGACGAGTTTAAAGACACCAGGAGGGGTAATTTTGGCTTACGGTAGAACAGACGTAGTGTGGACGAGCTTGAGTGGCCGCCATTGCACAAACTCGCCAATTTGACGCCCTGGCATGGTGCCAAAAGAAGATGGTTCTAATATAGATTTATTTTTTCCTTTTAGTTTTCACTTTGTTCTTTCTTATATTGTTTCTAGATGTACTTACGGGTCAAATAAAGTCGGGGGGGGGGGGAGAGGCAAAATTTTCACCCACGTCAAAGCTTCTTTCCCTTGCTAGGGTTAGGCTAAAGCTGATGAGACCTATGCTTTGACAGATGTTTTTTAATGTGGGAGGAGGGGATATCAATATTAGCCTAAGCGTAGTAAGGGAAAGGAGCATCGACGTCGACGCAAAGTTGCGTCTCCCCCGACTTTATTTGACCCTTCTGAGATTTTCAGGTATAGAAATGCACAATTAAGAAGATCTATAAGTAAACAAGTAAAATATGTCACTAGAAAACAGTAAAGAGGAAATAACTCAATAATAAGGTTACATCAGGCCGAAGACAAGCTTCAAAATGAACGAAGCGTGGCTCGGCCACGGAAGCTTGCAGTTCGGACGGAAGCGCGCCCCGGGGCCAAATACCGTCTCACGGCGCGTTTTTCAACGCTGGTTTCGTTACACATTGTATCTACCGAACCCATATGTTTGTTTTCAGACGCCATTGTTTTCGCAAACGTTATTCCGCCCTTGCCCCCCCTCCCGGTGCCTTTAAGTGGCCGCCATTGCACAAACCCGCCAATTTGACGCCTTGGCATGGTGCCAAAAGAAGATGTTTCTATTATAAATTTGTTTTTTTCCTTCACTTTTTACTTTGTTCTTTCTTATATTGTTTCTAGATGTACTTACATGAATGCTAATGTAGTTGGGAATGGCCACTTCACTGCGCTGGGAGTCAGGTGCTACAACTAACGTTGGCCCACGGCCCGTCTCCTACAGCGGACAACTCGGAATGGATGCGCTGGATGCGAATGGGATGCGAATACACACCGCAGCGTCGCGCTTTTGAGTCCGGGTTTTTTCGCCTAGTATCGCTTCTAACCTTGAGTGTTCATTACAAAATGCTCATTTCTTTGCATCTTCCTCTTGTTTCGGACTGCCTTCCGGTTCCTTCAATACGATACGATAAGAATCATTCTACTATCATGTTCATAACTCTACGCCTCAGTCATACTTTGGCAAAGTGGACCGTATGAGGGGTACCGGGATACAACGCGGCTGAAGCTAACAAGGCCGCTCCCGCCACAGCTCAGATGCGCTTTTTCGCGGGGGATTTTGTCGCAGATAGGCTTTCCAGATCTCTAGTGAATGACATTTTAGATGCTCCGTATCATCCACATTACCTTTATCATTGTCTTTAACAAGGTCCTCTATGTGGTAAATCCTCCGTTTATGCTGTTTACTGCTTGTCTGAAGAATTCCGATTACTCGACATACAGTAGCGCTCAAAAGTCTTCGGCCAAATTTTTTTTACTTGGGTTTTTCTTGTAACTTATTTGCGACCGGACCGATCTAAGAGAAATTTTAGTATGTTGTACTTGGAGACACTGCATACTAAATGTACTATTTTGGCGCTCAACGGGGAAGTTACGCGGTTAAATGCATTTTTTTGTTTTTGGAGTGCCATCCCTATGCCGTCCCGCTGTGCCGCTGTAATCAAAAGTCGTGGTCTTTCTACAAAATATTGATGTTCTCTGAGGCTTGCTCGTTTTGTTTTTGTAAAGAAAGCCGTTTCTTGACCAAGCCTTTTTCTTTTTTTTTGGGTTGTCTTGTAGTAAATTCTAGTAAAATCTAGTAAAAAGTAAAAGTAAAAATTCTAGTAAAAAACCATGAAAAATGTCGAGCGGCACTGTGGAAGGGAGTGTTGACGATAGGTTCAGGCACACATATTAAAATTTTGTCAAATTTGGTCAAGTAGAAAAAAGTTGTGACAGAAAGGTTTTGGCCGAAGTATTTTGAGCGCTCCTGTATGTCTATAACGCCTTCTATTAAGCCGTTCAAAACCGTCGAATCAGCACATCTTTGTCAAAGCTATTGAGCAAACCTAACCATTACATGCAGTAGCTTGTTCATTGAACTCGAAACATGTCGAAAGGCGTTTTGACACCATTTTCTTCATAGCACGCTCTCACCGTAAGGATCGCTACAAAGTGCAAAAGAAGTGCTAATCTGATTCGCATACATTCAAGATTTACATAGGATAGACAGAGCTCTTGCACTGATTTTGTACAGTTTTTGCATAGCCCATCTTTCGATGTGGGGTTCCACGTCGTCGCTGGAAATGATCGAATTTTACCTGTCCACTGAGGAGAGTGTATTCCGGGGAACTATGGTCGTTATCTCTCATTTTGAAGTTTTACTATCATGTAGGAATTATTCATGAACTTCGTAATAAACTATGCCCACAATAACCCATGAAAAGGTGATCAAAAAAGTGCATCATTTCGGACCTTTGTTTTTCTAAACTTGCAAGGCTACACTTCTACTGTACAGTTGAACAGGGACTTTCCTCGAGACTTTCTCTGAGAGAAAGCAGATTTTCTGTACGAAATGGTACCCGAACAATCCGAAAATTCTGAAGGATACTACTGAAGATGAATACAGCTCTTAATAATAGCCCTCAGGTGAATACAGCACATAATAATAGCTTTCTATTGGAAAAATTCATTTTGTAGCAAGAATATGCGAGTATTACCCAGTAGTTGTATAGTGCAGGATACCAATCGGTGTAGTAGCAATAGAGAAATAATCTAGATGAATACAGCACGTAATAGTAGCTCTGGATAGATCTTGTAATAAATAACCAGCTACACGGAGTAAACGACTACTCACCTTTTTTCCTTTGATAAATACTGTGAGTTACCAAGAAGCAGCACTTATCACAACTCGGAACTGGTTATAATACAGTCCATACCACAAGTATGTGGATACCACCTCTCATTTTCGCAACACGCAGTTTTCACTGTTCTGTTTCTTATATGCGACAAGCTTGGAATACTTCATCTGGCAGGGTTTTTTGGCGATTTATATTTTTTTTCACCTGAGAACTTTTTCTTTACGCCGAGTATGTGGATACCTAGTCAAAAAACAAGTACATTGCCAAGATTAAACAACAGTACAATTAAACAACTGCCTCCATCAGTTTACTCCTGGTAATGTGCTACCTGCTATTTTGGTAGATTAACCGAACATTTATTCCCCATAGGTTTTCAAATGGATTGCAGTTAGGGGACAAGCCGGTGTTTATCGTTTTGACCTGACCTCATTGCACTGAACCATCCTTTAGTTGAATTCGAGGCGTGCGTGGCGCGACTGTTCTGCTGAAAAATGTGAGTTCAGCCCTCGTCCCTCTCAGAAACTGCAGCAAGTGATATCGAAGCACTTCCTGGTATTTTAACTGCCTACGCGACGAGAAAGGAAGTAGGCTGTAAATTCTTACTGCTTCCGAAGCCACCACAACCAAGGGGCCACTTCTGTAATCCTCAAGGGGGGGGGGGGGGGGGGGTTCAGATTAAATCTGATCTAGAACAAGCGATTCTTGGTGCATGTTTTCTTTTGAGGTTATCTTTACTGAAGAGAAGAAGTTCAGTCTTGGCAGGCAGCTCAATTTCGCTGCTTGTGGAGGGACCTGCTTTGTAATGCACTTGTGTATTCGAAGAGGAACAGCGGAGCTCGCTCGGAATGGATTCGGAACCGGCGGAAAGTTCGAGCTTGCATTTCTTTCACTTCGCGTTAACATCCAAGAACATCAGGAAGTGAAGGAAGAATGAGGACCCACTGCTGTTTGATCTTGGCAGTGTGCTTGTTTTTATTATGTGTCCATTTATTCCACTATTGATTAGGAGAAGTTTTCTCGAAAAAAAAAATGTAAAATCGCCTACAAAACCAGTCGGAAGAAGTATTTCCAGGTTATCGCATGCAAGGAATCAAACAGTGACAAATGCATGCTGTGGAAATGAGTGGCGTTTTAGTAGACTGAAATCTGAGGTGTCCACATACTTGGTACTTTGGTACGCATCGCATAATCATGCCGGAATGACCAACCAGTACTCCCTATAATTGAAAATGCAGAGGCGCAGAATACCAGTAGTAAGGGAGAAAAATAGCCACAAATCGCTCAAGGCTCAGAAATAGCAGCACCTCTGCAAAGGGTCGTCTGTTCTGGTTCGATTGTAAGCCATTCAAATGCGATGATTAGAGTTTCTAATGTGACGAGTTCTCCTAGGCAGAAAACGTGGGGTTGCCAGCGTTTGGGTGGCAGCTGCCCATGCGCTCTAATGGTAAGTTACGAGAAGCCGCGCCATACTGCGTACACCCCAAAATGGATGACCAATGCTACAGCTAGTTGCGAATAGCGTTGCGTTTCGATCTAATAACGGCGCGGTACAGCAAATGATGTACACTGGCTCATACCTTTATGATGGTACAATTAATTAACTGCGAATTTCAGGTGGTTCTGGCTGTGCTACTGGTTCGAATCCGACGTTGCCGACGGTCGATTGGAGAATCGATGGAATTGGCCATTTGAGGGGCCTTTAGTAATGCATGACCTCATGCGACGATTGAATCGAATGCTTGAATAGTCGTTGGCATTGGAGTCTCATACTCCACAGGCAAGGACATTTCAATGCGACTTTCCGATTTCAAGAGGAGTGTACGATAGGACTATCGTTTGCACTTATCTTGACTCGTCCTAAGAGGCGTAGCTGATCTCGTTTGTGAAGCGCCGGTTTCCTTGCTTCATATATGATTTTTTCTATTTCATGTGCCCCATTCCCGTCACACTTTAGAGGGTGTGAATGGATTTGTGGCCTATGTGCAGTTGTTCAGATTGTCAGAATATCTAAAGTCGTCTCCCTGGTTTAGAGAGACACACACTACGTAAGTGATCTCGTACATATTCGTGTTTACCTTTTTTTTTTTTGTTTCACATATGGCTAATTATATAGTGGTGATGATTTAGTACATTTCGATCCTCTCGTTTTGCGTTTCCGATCTGAATGTTCAGCAACAAAGGAGGTTCCAGAAATTTGTCAAAAATCTTTAGAAAACAATGGGTTGTCACATAGTTCCTGACGTGATACATTTATTGCGTTTAACTATAGCCATCAGCTCCACAGCTCATTTGCTCACTGCTTTTTGGCTCTTTGTACAAATTTTGTGGGGAACGTCGTGAATCTTCATTCTCACCACCTCTAGCACAACGTAGTTTGTTGAGATAACGCATCCTGCCCATAGGATCAGCATGACAGTGGATGAGGGTACGGTTTTTCACTCACATTCAGTTTTAGTGCAGTTGCATCAGAAGTAGCCTTTTTAATCTGAAGATTATCCACTCATTGACATTATCCCATAACATTCACTACCGCAGGTGTACGCGATACATATTGGAAGGATCCTTTTCATTGCAACTATCATATGAGAGCAGGACTCGGATGGTGCAATGGAACATTGGAGAATATTCCATAACTCGTGTTGTTGTGGAAGACGAAGTTTGGCTCTCAGTTCTCATAACGGAGACCTCTACAGCCTCATGCGTGATTTGATTTTGCCATGTTTCTTCTGATTTATCATCAAACCTTTTTCTAGCTGTTCCCATAGTCATGGACGATAAGAAGTAGGTGCTGTATGTAAACCAAATGCAGGGGTGGCTGCGCTTGCCCACAACGTTGCCGAAGTATTCATTCGAAGTCTAAGCACATCACAGATAGGTTCTTCCGGGTCGGGTCATCGGTCGATTGCGAGAGGAATATGTATCAATATCTTATCCTTCTGAAGTTACGGAGGGGTCTTCGGACGTTTGTCGACAACAGCACGATCATGTCATCAGCCATTCGGACAAAAACGAGGCTTCACTTTCCAGTGGCTGCGCTACACTTCTTGCGAAGGATGCCGAAGAAAAAAAGGGAATTCCTTCTCATACACCGACAACTGCGCTTTGTCTTCATTCAGTTGTTGCACATTTACACATCATTATTATCTACAACATACCGTCAACGCATGAAGTTCTGTGCGGTACCTTTCCACTGACATGACCCTCCAATCGGAAAAAGGGTGGATGCTAACTATGAGATCAAGCTTATATTAATTAGGTGTAATGAAGGAAATAGTGGTAAGGATAACGTGGGAAGCAGCCAAGGTTGTCTAGAAACTGTAGAGCAACCTAATTCTGTAGGTCATTGGTGTTGCGGGACATTCAGATCATCGTGAAGCTTTGTGACAGCATCACGCTATGACTTCTGGTTCGTTGTTGTTATGTTCTATCCGTGCATAATTTGTGGTCTTTGGCCGCCTGTCACCTCTTTTCTCATGAGTGGTGCAATTGACCTGTCGTGCTAGCGCTACAAAGCATTGTGCTAAGTAATACTTGTACTGCTCCTTGTCTCAGATATACTGGTTTGCAAAGTTTGTTGTATGATGATGTAATTTTTTTATTTTTGTGCTTTTCGTGAGATTTTGTACAGCATGCTCTGGTATGCGGCCCATCATTTATAGCATTGCAAAAACTTCTATTTTTTCTTGTCGCACTCTATGGTTCTTCTGTGCTGTAGAGGTGCCCTCGGAGCCGGTAATTGTTTCGGTCTGCTTTTTCCATCATTTCTTTGAGTAAGATGTCTTTATCGACTCCTCGATTTTTATTGCTAGCTTCGGCAATGCATCGACTTCTGTATTTCTCATGACCATTTTGGTAACGTTGCCAATTTATGTGATTCTATTAGGAATTACCGGTCGAGCGCTTTTCAGTGCCCGACGACATCTTGTTATACTGGTGATCCGCTGACAGTATCTGTAGCTACATTTTCTCTTTATCTTCATGAACACGCTGTTAGATGAGATTTAATACAACTTGCCATCCGATCGTGTTCCTTATTAAGGTTCACTCGAATACATTGAGATTCTCATCACGTGGTTGCTTGTCAAGGCTTTGTACATTACCCTGCTGATTTGCCAAATATTTCAGTGATTTTCTCACCTACACTCTTTCCCATCTGATATATGAAAAACATGAAGGATTCAAAGAACAAGCTGTGTATTCTGGAGATGGAATCATGGAGATTAAATTATTGCCAGCTCCCGTGCGTTAGCCTTGAAGGCAACACGTGTCATAATTGGGTCGGCTGCTGTGTATAAAGTGAAGCAGCCATGGTGCCTCAGCGGCAAACGAATGAAATGTGACGGACGAAATCACGATAAGTGGGATAGCCTTAGTTGAGTTTATCTCATCGCGGACGAGCGTAACGACAGTCGTGTGAGTTCTCCTTGGCATGATACCATGTCGTCAGTCGCCATTGCGCGCATAGATACTTCTTTGTATGAACTTTTACTTAACGAAGAGGGAGCATGGAAGTCGAAATCAGAGACATTCAAGCAGCTATCGTAAGCTTGAGTATGGTACTAGAGGTGCACACTTTCACGAAATGGTCATTGAACTAAGAAATAGAAGAATATGTCTAGTCTAAGATCCAACAAGTACTCACATCTCAGGTCATTGGCCTTGAATACAAAGTACAACAAAATTTTAACTGGAAAACGCGTATATTCACGTGTAGCCGTAGTGGACCGCGTGCTACAAAGTGTCGTACTCAAATGCGTACTGCACTACAACCTTCAACACATAATGCACCAGATTTTGAACCCTTTTTGTTTTTTTCAACGTGCTCCGTCCAGAAGCTGTTGGAACATGTTTTTGAATAAGAGATAGCTACTGAGACTGTATTATACTAAAGCATAACGTATCTCGAGAAGATTATACTGTTGAATCATCACCTTCCCGTAGTAAGAAAAACCTAGTTCCGGACGATGTTTTCGTAATAGGTAAAGCTTACGCTTTCCATCCATGAATATGACATTCAGTTTTGAAGGTCGGCACGCTAAATTGGCTGGCTTTTTATCACATGTCCAGTGCCTCGATCGAGAACGAAATCCTACGTAATGCGCTTAATCGAAAGTGCACAGGGAGCATAGTCAGGCCTCCGCCAAGGAATCCTCGATAGGGAGGGTCGGATCCGATCCACTGAGAGGGGGGGGGGGGGAGGTCGTAATCGTAGAGAAAGAAAGGTATCAGTGAAATTTTCCAAAGTAGGGGTCCTTAGTGTAAAGGGAAAATGTGATAACTGACTAGCTAGATTCGAATTTGAAGTTAATATTTGTCTAAATCTTCACCCAAACCTCGAAAATATGCAGAAAGAGGCGACCTATCGATAGGAAACAGGGTAAGATACAAAAGTATTGAGATAAGTGCTCAAAGACAGTGAAAGAGGTAATGTGAGTGATAAGGAATCGCCAAAAGGAGTCATTCACTAAAAAGCTAGAGGTCAAGGAAGCTTATCTGCGGTGAAATCCCCCTCAAAAAGCGCGTCTCTGAGCTGTGGCGGAGGCGACCTTTTTACCCCCAGCCGCCTTTATTAGCACGGTCCGCCTCCTAGCGACGAGCATTCCTGATTGGCTGGGGTGGCAGTGGAAGGTATTGCGGTGCGCTTTCTCAGTTTTAGCTTGAAGCTCACTCCGGAAAGATGCTTTCTTTTTTTTCGAACATCCCTTCGTGTTCACGTCTTGGCAACACTCCAACGGAAACTCCTCCGGACTATACCTCTTCGTGGGAAGGCCGTCAACGTCGAGAATCAACTGTGTGATGGGTCCTATTTCTCGGGTCTTTGGCCATTTCCATCCGTTTTTTCTTCACAGTCCTATGACTGAGCATCTCTACTTTCATATTCACTGCTCTTTCCACTTTTCGTCCGAAATATTCCTATCACTGCCTTTGAGATGATATTATAAAAAGAAGCGCGCTAGACAACGAAAAGGTAACAGAATCAATGGCATGCTGTTCCCTTGGTCCTCCTGCTGCAAACAAGGTGTCAAAATTCTGCAATCAAACCTCATGCTGTGCTGCGAGGTCGATATTTGATACCTTCATCACAGTTCACCATCCCAAGACGATCAAAGGAATAGTGTACCTTTAAACCTGGATGGATTGTCAATGGAACCTCATGCATGGCGCGTCCCTCAGGGAATCGGTCAACCCCCACTGGCCACCCTTCCCCCTCCCCCCCCCTGGTATTTTGGTGCTAAAAACACGTACAAAATGACCTGCGACATCCACCGACTAGCCGTGTGGCGCGTTATCTGTCCACAGGTCACAGCATGAATGGATACTCAAGAGAAATTCTGATATGAAAACGAAAATTTAGCTAATATGTGCTTCTTTCATATCTTACTACTTCATTTCTTACTTGTAAGCACGTAAAATGGTGCTGGCGAGCCACTACTCCGGCCAGAAAAACGTTCGTATTCACTTCGAAAAGTTTGAAAGAAACACACAGCGAGCCTGACCAACGCTAGTCGCCACCCCTATGGGCCGGTGAGAGCAAAGGATGGGCACTGAAGGCATTTCGGACACATTGAATCATTTTTTCCCAGGATTCCTGGAAAGATCTCGCTACTTCGATAAAAAATTCTTCGCCTGGCTTCCTTTAGAATAACTTCTTTCATTTTGGAGATATGGTATAGTTCAACTAGTCATTGGAAAGCGGCAACCTGGCAGACTCCGCAGCGCAAATTTGCACCCATAAGGTTAGGTTGAAGGAAGTTACGATCATTGAAGTAAGAGACTTCGGAAATCTTCTAAATTCCCTTCGGCTAATTCTCGACTGGCTTCCCTCAATATAATTTCCAATGATGTAGTCAAAGCATTCATTGGGGAGCGGCAACCTCGTAGGTTCCACATCGGAAATGCGCACTCAAAAAGTTATGTTCGAAGGAGGTTACGACTATTCGAAGTGAGACACTTCATGGACTCGACTTCCATATAAAAACTACGCAGCCATTAGGAACACCAAGCGTGCAAAAATGCACGTACTGGGGTCAAATCGCCAATGCTATGTAATTATTTCAAATTTATAGAATGAATAAAGTTTTTGGTGTCTTATAACCAATCTCATTGCGTTATACACCCTTTGTGAAAGTGTAATTCGTACTATGGTCATATACAATGCTTTACAAAAATTGTCAAGATTTACGGAACAAATCGTAAGGCCGCGGTTACATTATCGCCAGCAGGACGTGGCTGCCTTCACGGGCAGCGAGAGAGAGTGGCATGGGGAAGGTGCAGAGATGACGCAGGCAACGAGGCAGGGTAGCGTAGGCGGAGACGCAGAGATACACAGCCACGCCCTGCCGCCGGCACCGTAAAGTATGACCGCGGCCTGAAGTAAGCTGTACAAGCACAAATTAAAACAAGTCTCCAATTCCAGCAAAGCACATAAGACGGATGCTGTGGTCATTTGTCCGGATATACCATGTGTGTTGAATATGTTAGGCACGATCAAGTGTGGGTTAAAGAATCCTCGAAGAAGAAGAGTACGTATTTGATCGGAGCTTATTTCAGCAAAGACCACGACGACGAGCATCATACCCATTAGCGAGTCACTATAGAGACAACAAACACACATGAATACATCAAAATACTACTCCACAATGAGGTGATCCACCACCCAGTCTCACTGTTAATGTACCGAAAGCAGTAGAAGTGTATCAAAACCTTCAACATAACATTTCCTGAAAGACGGGAAATTCCGACATCTCAGCCGTACGAAATTTCCATTATTAGCGTAATAAGAATGGCACTTCTTGCTAGTACAGATAAATTGCTAGGTTGTCGAATAGGTAAGTTAAGGAGCTTTGTAGTTCAGTGGGAAAAGGTTGGAATGAAACAGCTCAGAGCCAGAGAATTCTTAGAGATCTCGTTCCCATCACTGAGTTTCATCGTGACCCACTTTTCGCACACTCTGCATCACTGTAGAGTGAGTGTCAATAGCCAAGCCAAAGAGTGGCCGTCGCAGAGCGGGAGATAAGCGAGTCTGTCCTCAGCCCATGGGTCGCGCTCAAGCATCAATGCGCTCACTTTTGGCTCACCGTGTTTAGGCGGGACCCCTTTCCATTACCACTCTGTGCCCCAGATCTCAAAAATTTTACACTCAGTTTTTCGGTACACAACAAAATAAATATCTTGAAGCTCACCCAATGCAATTTGAAGTTGCTCTTCCGTAAGCATTTTCACCTAATTTGAAAAGTAATAGTGACATTCTAGAGTATGATGAGCTTTTTTGTATGTTGCATTCACTACGAGGGAGTATTTCTGCTTTCAGCATTTTGTTTGTGATTATTACTTTTGTGATGAAATGTGAATGAAGACTGAAGATGAACCAAAAGATGAATCCGAAGGTGTGCGATAGATACTGATAGGTTCCATATCTTTAAAAATAATTCTTGACACGAGTAAATTTCCTGAGGCCATACCTACAGGAGCAATGCTGGACAAAGGCAGAAGAGTATGAGCAGCAAGGAGGCGGACTCATGGCCCGCCGGACATGAGTCCATCGGCCTAACCACTAGTGTCTAGGTACAGAGTTTGACTACTTGCGTATCGTATGTACTGAATTGAGCAGAGAATAGAAGTATATACGTGAGAGGCAGATGTTGCAGACGAAGACTGGGGAGGGCAAAGCAGACGAAGCCAAGACCAAAAGTCAGCTACACGATGTGCGACACTGTAGTGACACTAATAACCTATAACATGTGACTGGGAGGAGGGCTACCTTCGTACCACAACAATGGGTGCATACTCCTGCAGAGGTGAAGTTTTTACAGATTTAGGCCACGGTCATACTTTACGTGCCTGCGTCAGTTGACGAATTAATTTGAGTCAGTTGAGGAATTCAAACTCGATATGGCATAATATGGCTCTACGCCAGGATTCGAAATCGAAATCGTGGGCTCTTGCCACGATCTGCAAACGGTGCGCGTTATCAGATTGATGCCGTTGTCTGCGGCAGGCAAATGATTGCGTCAGTTTGACGCTGGTGCCGGAATGAAATTGAAGGAAACACGTAAAGTATGACAGCGGCCTTATGACGATCGATCAGTATCAAGCGAAATCGTCGGTATTTTGTGTAGAGGGGCAGAAATGAGTAGTCGTGTTGGTGGTTTTGGCACGTGGTCCCTCAGTGCGTCTGTTAGGACAAGGACTAGAATAATACAGAATCATTATGAATTAAAGCAGTGGGGATCAGTCCGGTCGCTGAGGTGGACGTGGTGGGCTCGGTGGTGACGATGGAAGCACAGTAGTCGGGGCAGCTGGCGAATGGGTCCGAGGAGACCAGGTTCGGTGGCTCGAGCGTTCCCTCTTTGTCCTCTAGGCGGGTCGGGTATAGGTTGGGACGCACGAATCTAGGCCGTGACCCTATAACAGCCCGTGGCCTTTGACCTAAGCCTTAAATAATTCAGACAACTTGTTCATGTAAATTGTGTCCTCCTTGCAAGTCTGTTCCGTTGTTTAGTCAAATTGTCTGAATTATTCATGTCACAGGGCAAAGGCTACAGGCTGTCACAGGGTCACGACCTAGATTCGTGTGTCCCAACCGTCACCCAGGCGGGTCGGACCTGAAATATATAGGTTAGTACCGTAACCCCGCGGAATTTAGTGAGTCATCAATCATGAGAAGAGAAGAGGTTTCAGCGAACGCTTACAGAGTATTGGAGCATGTTCTGGTGTTCCACCAGAACCCAGCGCTGATCGTTGCCTCTAGTGTTCCTAACTTTCCCTTTCGCGCTACACATGCCTGTATTCATTACCTTATAGAGTGCCTAGGACCTCGTTTGATAATGAGAGGCACACCCGATTATAAACCCTCCACAATGCACTACCAATGTGCACACGCTATTCATCCATAGAGCATTCTACCCCAATACCAACTATATTAACCGCTCCTCATTAAACCTCCTACAACATGATCCTTCACAGAGCACTCCACGGGTGAGTAAGGCCACAACGATGAAAATTCCATCAGTCGATGTTCGTCGAAACAATAGGTTTTTGCGCAGAGGGCCAAGGGTAGCTGCCACACCAATGAGTTACTGGCGCTAAAAGGGTGGCAATACTATCGAGCCATTGGCTATCGATCGGAATTATCGGTTTTAACGCGAAGGACGAGGCCAGACAACCTCAGCTGGGCTCGCGCGTACTACTACGCAATTCACTCAATTGAATACTACAGAATAGGCTCGATTTTTACTGTACATTCAGTATGAAAAGAGCTCCCTTCGCAATGCGACGCGCACGGTAAGTGGTGCTAGCTCAAGTGGTTGTCTCATATAGTAAAGGAACGCGCAATTGCAATCATATTCAGATGTGTCTTAGAGAACGATTCCCTCTTCCGATTTCCCTGGTTCTGTGAGTGCTTGATTTTCTGTTTCGCATCCCTTATCACAACCACAAATGGGAGCCAACCAGATCAGCTATCTGACAAGCGTATGTGACTTATGAAGTCCTTGCTAGTTGGGAACATCAGTGATACACTGATCATTTTTCAATAGTTCTGTCGTGGGCGCTAGAGGCTGAAGAGATTTAACCTTTTTTACTGTGAGACGGTGGTCAGTGGTATTGTGGTAAATGAAAGGAATTAGCGGAGCAGAACAGAGTACAGAGTATAGAGGTCTTTATCGTAAGCCTATAAGAACAGGAGTAGATACAGTTCATTTCGGAGCGCCTGACAGGGCGTGGCCTACGGACTTGGGCGAGAGTGTGTCAAACTCTCTCATCCCGCCACCACTCTTACTCTCGCCACTCAGATCACGCCCTATCTAGCGCTCCGAAATGGACTGTATTTACAAGCGCCTTCAATGTGCGGCGACAAAAGAACGGAGCCGTACCTCTCCCCGGGTATTCCTCATGCAGACTTGTCATACAGTCTTGACCCCCCCCCCCACCCCCCGCCAGACGAGGAAACAGCATGGATCACCGCCTCGATGGCGATGATGAGTTCTTCCATGGTTTCAGGGACTACAAAATGAAGCCATCTATTTAATCCCCTGCTAAAGCTTATGAGCGTTGTGTTGCAATTATTCGGGAGTTCCTATAGATCACAATCTCGATTACATCAAAAGATCAGGCCACTCCTTAAGATCCTCGTGAGCGTAACCGTAGTTATTGTTACAAGTACGCTGAGTTATGAGCGAAAGCTTTGGTCTCGGACGGGACTCGAACCCGCATTCCATGCTATTCGCCACATCGCGTGCTGCGGCGAATATCAAAAATGAAAAATAAAAAAGGTTACCGCAATTGTCGGAGCGCCACGGTGCAGCGGTTTTTCGGCGACCAACAGTTATTGAAAAGCTGTGTATTCACCATTTATGTAGCCTAGTACAGTATTATTTGACTATGATACTTCCAAATAAGTACAAGCCCTTGAAAGCCAGCAATAAGGCGTGCTGGCAACTCAATGCAGTCGCGATCAAAGCGGAGCTCCACGGCAAAGCGCAGTGCGTCAGCGCGCGTCCGCTGGAAATCTCAACTGCTGTGATCGATATTATTTCAGTTTTAACAGGGTGTGAGTGACCGCCACACGTTTCAGAATGAGCTTTGTTAACTGCATTATTTTTATCGGATTTATTAATCTTGGTTCCATTCGATTTTCATGTATTACTCACCGTCCTTTCTGGAGGCTTCTTTTTTCCCCGTCATAACCTAAAATAGCATTCGTCTGATTAGTGCTACTTCTTCGCATTGAGACTGTGCTTGTGATGTTATTGGTTCGCAATCGTCATTGAAATGTGATTAGACGATGAATGGAATTCAACCATTATGTCTTTATGTGTCAAATTTGTTGCCTTGTTTGCAGTACCTCACTGTTCCGAAAAGAAGATCACTATACATAATCTTCATAGCTCTCTTTTAATATCTGTTCAGTAACTCAAAACCTACAACCTAGTTATATGCATTCAAAAACCAGACACTAGTCGATCATTATAATAGATGGAACCGCTACTTGTCTGACAAAAGCAATATCCCTTAAAGTTTTTGGTTACTGCAGTGGGGGAGGGGTGGGCAGTCATTGTCGCGCTGTTGTCCCTATTGAAACCTTTCTGCAATCCTCAGTTTGACTCAAGTGTCACCTAAGTCTAACTCTAGGGGGCTAGGGGCTCTAAAGTAAGACTGTAGCCTGTACCAAGGCTTAGGCCAAAAACTTAGGCAAATAGCGCCGGACGCCTAGCTCGGCTTCCTATTACATTAGCAGCACGTTTTCTTCGCACTAGCTTTTCCGGCCCTCGTCGCTAAATTGACATCTGTTTCTGTGGCTGTCGCCATTATTCTCTGCTTTGAATTCGATGGAAAATGCGTGATAGGGTTATGTAGTATATTAATCATGAAAATCAGCTTTACTCAACTAAAATGGCGAATTGAGCAGAAAAAGTCAGCTTAAAATCCATCTCAGGATCCTTGATGCACTTCATAGGTTAAGTTATCGAGTTAATTTCCTCTTACGCTCTAGAAGTGTGCTCCACCAGAAACATAGTTAAGCCAGGCAAACTGTTAGGTTTTTAGTCATCCTGAATTTATCTAACGATTCATGAAATTATTTTGTTTCTTAATGTGAATATGCAGGAAGTAATATTCACTCGCGGACTGCGTTTGTTCAATATATCACACTTGTCCATTGCATGTCATGTAGGCAAAAGTTTATCTGATGCTCTTAGTTTCTGGAAGTTATCGTGTTCATGTATTATTTCGTGAACAAGCAAACTATTTTCGGTGAAATCACAACTGCCATCGCTTTTCTTTTTTAAGAATTGTATGATTTATTTTGTTCGCAAACTTCGCCTCAAACAGCCTTTTCTGCGAGTTTGTAAACGAGAAATCATTTTAAGTCCGTGCCACCACAGGCTGCGCTTTCAATACTGCTCGCCAGTCGGGCATGGAATCGAGGAAGCAGAGTAAATCGCACGTCAGTATGTTCTTAAATTCTAGCAGTTGTGCAGTAGAAGATTATTAAAGGATAATCTTTGATACGATGCTCGCAGCTGCGTGGCCTTTTGAACCTGGAGCGCATGATCCATCCTTGACTGACCTCTCCATTTCCCTTCAAAGTTGACTTTCTGCAAAACGTGAGCATTGTTCTGTGTCCGAGCTTCATGTTGATCCAGATGTGTATACAGAGGAGGTGAGACTTCTAAAGTCTTGTTCCGAAAGTCTCAAAAAAGCTTTTGCAAGATTGGTTGCAAAATGTTGTTGCAAAATTTTTGAACCGTTCAGGCAAGCTTTCGGCGCTAATCGCCTTCATCAAGTCTGAAAATTAGAAAGCGAGGCAAAAAATAGATAAACCAAGCGTGTTGGTACAAATTAGATCTAACTGAGAGACTGTGTTCGAGAATCACCCTGATGTATTCGTACCTTACCGACTTGCTGCTGCCGCCACTCATGTTTGATAAAGGCGCTAGGCGCCGGCAGCTTCTGATAAAAGCTCAAGATCCTTTCGCAACCAATTTTGCGAAAGTCTTTTTTGATACTTTTGTTGTAGAACTATGGAAGTCT
The DNA here is from genome assembly GCA_963978905.1 of Trichostrongylus colubriformis. Classification (NCBI taxonomy): domain Eukaryota; kingdom Metazoa; phylum Nematoda; class Chromadorea; order Rhabditida; family Trichostrongylidae; genus Trichostrongylus; species Trichostrongylus colubriformis. The sequence continues at coordinate 21,208,075 of OZ022261.1, read as the reverse complement.
TTAATTGTCTCATACACTTTTTTGCACACTATTCGGTTTCAGACAATACTTTCTATAGCTTTCTTATATTTTCAATGTTATTGCAGGCTTAAAAACTTGAGCAGTTGGCGAGGTATAGACGAGGAGGTAGTTATTCAAACATATATTCATATTTTGTCACTTTGGAGAAATTGTCAGTAATTTCTCGGGTTTGGATAGGGACCGTTCACTTTTGTGGCTATCTAATCTGAAATGGTGACATACCCACGCTCCTGCCGCAGTGGCAAATATCTCTAAGGGCTCCTTTGGTGTATGATCGGTGTACGGCACTATAAAAAATGGTCGCGTACCCATTGAGTGTCATTCCGTTTTCTGATCTGGCTAACCACTTAATTTAATGTTCAGCCGAACTCGCGGAAGGTGAATAGATTGGTGCTCCTTGAAATCGGGAACGGAGTTTTCCCTGTCGCCCTAAACGACTTGGCGATCACCCTACGAGTCTTCCTCTGACGAGAGACTCACTTAGTACTCTTCACACTATGAAAGTGGGTCTTTCTTCGTGCAGAAAGTGGGTGCATTTTGGCCATTTGTAACTGCAGATGGTCGTCGACTAGGCGCAGTCTATGCAATGTGTGCAAGAGGCTGTGCTCCTTCGTTTTTAGAGCGAGTTATTTGGTCTAAACTGCTGATCCCCAGCTGACACTTTCTCCTTTGCTTTATTTGAGCGTAGAATCTACAGCTATCGATTCTTCAGAGTGCGGCGAAATCACGGAAATCAAATAAATGTCATGTGAAAGTATGAGCGAGGCCCAAAAAAAGGAGTAGTTGTGTGTTGTTCCTTGCATATGAAATACTACCAAACTCTGAAGCAATCACCATTAGTTTTGACACAGGGCCGAATATGCAGTCCATCGTGGCTAAGGGTTAGGCGACGTCAAACTTACTATTTCAACTCTTCTGCGTTGCCTCCTCAAAGAATCAAGGAGAGAGTGAGCTTTTGACTTGCCTTGGGATGTCAGCACCCCACTGCTAAAAGCTCCGGCGAGCTGGAGTTATTCTTAAGGTGATGACATTCGAAAAGTTCATCGCTTTGAATGATATCTGTCTCCTGGACAATCTTGGCTTTAAGGACACGAGCATTATCTTATGATTACATCATTTCTTATTGCAAAAGCGTGTCAGAACTAGAAGGGTGAGATTCAGTTCTTCAATGTCTGAATAATTTACTGCATTTGACTTTATGTTCTCTCGAACACTTTTTATGATTATTTTTCGTTCGTTTACCGGGAGTCTAGCTAGACTGTTCGAAGCTACCTGGAGTTAGCTGGGGCACTTCACTGTGCTCTGCGCCATAACCGATGGTTGGAGCCCAGAGTGGTATAGCGCCAGCCGGGGCTCGAGTGTTACAAAGAATCGATGCGGTTGAGGCGGATTTACATTTTTTTTTGTCCTGTATAGTATGGCTTTTATGTCCTGTAAGCCTGGGGGGAAGGAGATTTCGCGCTGCTGTATCTTCCCCAACACCTCTCTACAGTCATCAATTTTACGCTGAAGTGCATATTTTTACCTACGCTCATCTGAGAGGATTAGAAGCTTCCCCTAAACTGAGGCTGAAAGCCTTGCGCATTTCTTCAGAATAAGCACCATTTGATCTGTTACTTTTTTGGGATTATTATGGATATTTGCAATCTCATTTTGATGAAGGGTTTATGTTTCATGTAGAGCGAAATCAAAAAAAAAAGTCGACTCAAATCACCATTCTTTTTGAACACACTGCTACTAAAGGAGCCATCCAGATGTTTGGGAAACTGGGGCTTAGTTAGCGCTAGATATGGTGAATCTGATGCACGAGTAAGGGCTTTAGCCTGCAACTGTCTCAATTACTGGAATTGGATTTGTGGAAAATGCGCTTGCGCATAGTTGCTCTGAGGGGTCCCGCGGCACCCATTTTTTTGGTTTTTTCCAAATCAAGGCTTCTTGAGGTGGTTAGTGGAGTTTGTGTGTGGAGGGCCAATACTTTTGAATGTCCCTTGCAAGTGTGGACGCTCATCGCTCTGTGCCGTTTCAGTTAAAACGATTTGATCAATTGAAAATTCGAGCAATCAATTCTCCAATGCTTTACCCCCTCCCCTTGCAGCACTTACATTTGTGGGGCACCTTCGATGGGACTCGGCTTAGTAAGACCTCGTGAAGTGAAGTCATCTGAAAAGTGCCATCTTCGCAGTACTTAAAAAATAATTCGAAAACCTCGTGGCATTCCAAACAAGACATATACTTAGGAAGAGCAACTTCTTGTCTATCCAAGGAGCACAATATGTAAGCTGATTCATGTTCACGAACCCTCAGATTTGAATTCATCTTGTGAACGGGAAAAACCGGCCAGAACTTCCCTTACAACCAAGCGAAAACCGTGCCTATTATTTGTCTAGAACCCCCCTCCCCCCTTATTCCAGTAGCACCGATTTCTTTTTCTGTTTCTGGACAAAAGCTGCTCTGTCCATTAAGGGGCGAAGGCTCATTACGTGCGGAAGTTAACTCGACCCCGGTGCTCCCTCCACAGATTTAGACGATGATCCACATCCATTGTTTCAAAATCATGGGTATCCATCAATCACAGTGGGAACTGGTCGCTGGAATACTGTTCATATCATAGGAATATGTTTGCCATGGGTTAAACACATCAATATCACAAGTCCCGTCTATGTTACACCACATCGAAAGAACTGGCCAACTGGACTAGGGCTACCACATGCGATTTGCTGTCTGTTGAACTCTTTGAAATGAAGCTCAATCCTTGTTTCTTGCGTCTATACCTACGTGAATGAGTTTTTTTTTTCGCGCCGTTGAATTTATGCGTATAACCCTGGGACCGTATGCTGTGCTGCTGGGAGCTCCGTGGGGAGGAAAAAACGCAGAGTTGCAATGACGCGTACTTTCAAATAACCTTTTGTGCAATCGTGTGTCAGGCAGGCATGTGATGGTGGAGCGCACGGTGCGACACTTTCAACCATTACAACTACAGGAGCTTTCTACGAAGTGCTATTTGAAGGTGCTGATAACGCATAAGGCATCATCTATAAGTAGTGGGGCAGTTTTGCGCAGCAAGTGGTTTTAACCGAATTCTACCGAACTGTGTAGCACTAATTTGGTTCTGAATGTCATCAACAAAGAAAATGTATGTCAAATCGTCAAAGAGAGAACTGACTGTGCTTCCATTTTGAATTTTTCATAGGATTTCGCCAAATAGCACTAGCGCCAGAAATGAGTGACATATGAATTTCGTGATCAGGACCCCAACTACCCCTCTGCAGTTTCTGGGGTTGCAGCAGTTGAAAAATAATTCAAAACTCAAGTGACCACAAAGCAAACACAAACATGAAAATTTTGCGAGTAGAACGACAACAACATCCCATGGTTAAAACTCTGCCATCAAGAACACGACCAAATCGTAAGTTACGTTCATGCATTGGAAAATAGAAGCAGAAGATGTGCAAAGGCATGAATTTCGCTTAGACAACAGCACCTTTTCTTCGATCAATCTAAAGTGGAAAATTGAAAACAAACGCGAGGATTGTGATGCTAAAAACAGTTTTGCAGAAACCCTTCAACTCTTTCAGGAAATAGCATGCGCTGGTGCAAATGTTTCGCTCCGTGGCCACGGGGTAACTGTATTTCCGACGCTTCTCTACCCCTTGCCGGGGACGCATCCCCGAGATTTGGAGGGCAGGCCTTCTCCCCAACGAACGCTTGGGGACGCATAGCATACCCCGTCGGGGTCCCATTTCCGGCCGGAAAGGGATAGGATACACCCCCTGTAGTCGCATGCACTACACAATTATACTTACGTGTGCTGGACTTATGGTTTAGGCTCGCTGAATCTTCACATAGAGGCAGACAGTGTTTATAGCGCACCGCTGTACCCTGTCTAAATCAATAGGACCCACCCTCCGAAGATCCCCCGGTAGCGTGCTTCCTCTTGGTTCCAGGCTCATTCTTTGGCGAACGAAGGTTGAGTGCCATCACATGCGAGATGGCAGGGGAAAAAATTGATTACCTCGCTCGCACAGTCGTTCAGCATTATAAAGACACCCATAGATCAAGAACGTGGTGCACATCACACATTTTGTTTGAAGTGGGCGCTACACATAATGTTCTTTTCGGTTGAAAGTCCAAAGTCTGTGGATCTTCATGCGAATTTGAATGATTTACCATCACTGTTTCATAACAGTCCCATTTAGATATGCTCAGCAGAAGTAGGACGCATATCGATTCAGAGCTCCTTCTGTTCATAGACTTATATGAACCTATATCCACTCGCTCTCAATTACTTTCCTTTCTCTTCTTTCGTTTCGTTCCTCCACCTTTACTTTTGACGCCTTCTCACGTCACAATGTTTAGATGTGTAGCAAACCATCTCAGACATCCTCGTTTTAATCCGAAAGTTAATTTTTTAAGCAAGATTCAAAAGCTTTTGAGCAAGTTTCTACAGCCAGGCGCAGAGCAGTCACATTATATAGACTGAGGATTAAAGGGTGAGGCTACTTACGCCTCGCGGCGTCGCACTCGCGGCGCCACCAGTACGACTTGCCGAATAGATTGCCCTTGGGAGCTCGGCAGAGCGTGGCTGCGTCACCTCTGCACTTCCATCCATGCCACACTGCCTCCTGCACCCATGCCACCATGCCATCCTGCCTCCTCCACCCATGCCATACTGCCTCGCTTGAAGGCTGCCATGCCCCACCACAGGGTCAAGCGTCCAGATGAGGAAAATTTTCAAAAAATACGACCCCCCCCCCAAAAGGGGGTCTCAATACGACCCCCCCTCTTTTACGTCTATTATTGTTATTTTTCGTTTTGCTACAATCTGTTGCATTTCAATAAAGGATTTTTAAATGTTAACACAGTTTTTCTCAAAAAACAGCTTTCCGTGGCAAAGAAAACACCCTCCCTTCCTTCTTCCCACCCCAAGAAAACTTTTTGCGATCGAAAGGTGGAGAACACAATTCCCTCCCTTCCTCCCTTTCCCTCCCACCCCAGGGAAAGAGATCCCATCCCGTTCTTTTTTGCGATGAGAAAATAAAATCCCTCCCTGCAGAAACCAAAAAGTCCGAAAAAAAAACAAAACGAGCGAATCGAAAGGAGTGCAGATAGAAACACTTGAAACACATTCGAAATAGAAACGACAACACAAAGAATCAAACACATTTGACTGAATTCATTGTTCATTTCAGGCGATGTGCGACGCGGCGATCGCGTTGGAGCGCGTTATCTTCCCCGTACTAAATTCCGACATTATCAAAACACTTCAAACTTTACCTAGAGCCCATCTTTCAAGCAGCTGTGACCTGTTTTCCTAATAACTCCCTAAGGCCTATCTACTGACCGCTTGCTTTCCCCAATGGTTGCTTAGTTCTCGATATGGGTTTTTTGATGAGGATTTGATGAGGAAAATTTCGGGGTGTTCCACGGAAATGGCCATAACTTTCTTCAAACTTAACCATATGAGTTCGTTTGGGTGAGGCAGAGTCTACTAGGTTGGCGCTTTCGAATGACCACCTGAACCATGCCAGATCTTAAAAATGAAGGAAGTTATTTTGAGGGAAGGGTGATGAGGATTTGATGAGGAAAATTTCGGGGTGTTTCACGGAAATGGCCATAACTTCCTTCAAACTTAACCATATGAGTTCGTTTGGGTGAGGCAGAGTCTACTAGGTTGGCGCTTTCGAATGACTACCTGAACCATGCCAGATCTTCAAAATGAAGCAAGAAAAATTCAAAAAAGTGTGTTGAGGAAAGCTTTTTTTCGTCGAATTTGCGAGATCGTTCCACGAATCTTCCCAAAAATCGATTCATTGTTACTGAAATTTTTCCAGTATGCATCCTTCGCTCTCGGAGGCCTAGTGGGAAGGCGAGAAGCGCCGGTCAGCTTTTCTGTGGGATGCGCCATGCATGAGGATTTCATCCACATTCTCACTGAATACAAACGTTTTTCCGGTCCGCATAGTGGCCGCCAACACTATATTACGTACTTGTGATCGTAGTAAGATATGAAATAGGTCCATATCAGCTAATTTTTCTTTTCCTTCCCATAGTTTCTGGAGTATTCATCCACGGTGATAACTGTGGATAGATTCCGCTTCCATGGCTAGTTAATAAATTTCGGAGGTGTCTCTGTAGGTGAAATCGGTGGCAGCGAACCAATGAAAGGGTCATTGACGTTGGTTGGCTTCGTTGTGGATCGCGCCATGCATGAGATTCCATGATGATTATGTTAAATTAGTTTTGGGTTCAAATCCAGCTAGTCAGTTTTATCATTTCTCTTCTCACACTTTAGACCCTCAGCGTAAGAAATTCTCTTGATCACTGCCTACCTCAGCAATTACGACCCCCCCTCCTCCTGGCGGACCAAATACGACCCCCCCTGTTGAGGATTCCTCAACGGAGGCTTGACCCTGCCCCACCACTGGCACTCGCACCCGCCGCGCCGCTCGCCGCGGGCGGCGACGCGATTTTTTGTTGTAAGTAGCCTCACCCAGGGTTAGATGTATACTATACTGGCTCGCATGCTGCCATGAAAGAAAGAAAAACCCTTGCCTTCACCGCCTCTGGGTGAAGCAGAATTCTGCTGCTTCACAACTGAAATTACTATTACCACATTATTCCTTGGGACGGAACTGAATATTTTCGGTGCATTTGTAGTTGTCTGCTACAATACTTTGTTATTAACGTCATCGGACGTCTTGGTACGTTGTACAGCAATCGTTGCTAGTAACACGCTACGTTGTTTCTTCCTTGTCTCTTTGGTTTACGGTCAAGACAACCGTGTGGATGAGGTGGCAATTGGCCATGGCCATGGCAATCATGGCCACGGTCTCGCGCATTGTGTAGATCAGTTGTGCCTCATTCTTCGACGTGGGTGTGGAGGATGCAGAAACGACATGATACCCTATCGTGGAATATCCGCAAGGAGAATCCACTTACCCACACATGAAAGTATGGTACACTTCAGGTCACTTGAAAAGTTTGCTGTGCGCGCCTATTTGGGTGCAACTTATTAACACCAGTTTGGTGCATCAGTGCGTTTTCAAAAATCGCTGAAAATGTGCACGCTGGGGTTACTTAGAGGTGTTCATAAATACGACATTCATTTAGAGCGCTAGCGTCCTTTTGCGCCACCACAGCTGTGATACTGTACTAAGATGCCTCAGTGTTCTGCGTGGGGCTTGTTTTTGCCTAGCCTCAATAAAGAAGGGAACCTCTCTGCGGTAATCGTAGTTGAATAGTGCCGGTTATTGCAGTTTTTGGGCAATATTCAATGGGCCGAAGTCGTATGCGATGTCGCGATGTCTGTTGGACTAAGCGGTTACCTACTGGATCCCTCAGTACGTCAAGCGAACTTCTCCGTGGTTGCTGGCCCGATCTTCAGAGTTCCTCGTGAATTTCTGTGAGAAGGTAACCACATGGGATGCCAGAGAAAAGTAATTTTCTTTTCTCCACTTTTAGTCGAATTTTTGCAAATTCTGAGGTATTTTGATCCTTAAGAACAAACCTCACGCTATCACTTCACTCCGTAACAGCCCTCTGCACGAGCAGGAACGGGAGCTTTCCTAGTGAGCAGGATGTGGCACCTCGACTGGGCCAAATCCGGAATTTCGTCACTGTCTCACAACCTTGCTTAGGTCCGTTCACTCTGGGTACTTAAAAGCACATCCCGCGATAATCAGATGGGTCGATTTACCTTCTTGGAAGAGTAGATCCTTGGGTAAGTAGTCAGCCTACACGCACCTTTTTCGCGTCGCCACGCTGCGCTATCACGGCGCTACACGCGGTCGAACCCACTGCGACGCCACCCACTTGAGCTCCCTATTCATCAGCTTAGCAGAATAGGTGGCGTCGCAGTGGGTTCGACCGCGTGTAGCGCCGTGATAGCGCACCGTGGTGACGCGAGAAAGGTGCAGCCTGACTAGTCACCCGAGGATCTATTGTTCTTAAAAGGTAAATCGACCCATCTGATTATCGCGGAATGTGCCTTTAAGGAGATTCATATTTGTTGGTGTTTTTGAACATTCCGTTTTTTCGGGTTTCCAGTGCCCTTCGTTCTCAAGAACCAGAACGTGCCGTTAACACTGAAACCCCGCCGGAGGCAGGGCAGAGGCATGAAAAATGATACTTGGGATCATAGCAGCGTTGTCCGAGCAGCAAGGCTCTGTGACTCAAATCAACCGAAGGGCCAGTCCCTAAGAAGCTTCCAACAGAAGACCTACCGCGGAAGCTGGCTCCACTGTTTCATAGGACCTTGATACCGTAAGTACTCTAGAAATCGACTGCGCCGACTGAAGGCTCCGTATTTCGGTGAAGGTGAAAGTAGTGAGTCTCAGCTTGCTCCGGTTTCTGAAGGAATATCTCAGGAATGTTTCGCCCCAATACTTCGATTTCGTTCGTTTCCCGTTGTTTTGTATAGTTGGCGGATGTGAGCCGTGTGCAAGATTTTTTTGGCACCCCCTATAGATAAAGTATCGGAGCCACGATGGGTTTACTACACTGCTCTAGATCGTGATAGGAAGGGCTGAAGTCGTTGCTGGTGCGCGCTTGAGGCCTAATGGGGCGGCAGGCGATACAGCTGAAGTGAATCTTTTCTATGATTTTTGGTGGGGTCTATAACTGTTCTTCTCATCAGTTGAGGCATTTTTTTCTCTAATTACCGTGGCCGTAACAGAACTGTGCATTTTTAAAGAGCGTGATTTGTTAACAAGAGAAATCCAGCTTCTGAACGTTGGGATCGCAAGAGGTTTGGAACAAGTGTCGGTGGTTTCTACATAGTTGTATTTTTATCGTTAGCCGCGAATTTTCAGCAAAGAACTTTACTGGTAGTGGTGTCGCAGGAATGGGAATCGTCCGGCTTAGACCTGACTCGATTCAACTCTATGCTCCTTCTTACGTTGATCCCCCGGTGCAGCGATGGACTATATCACACGGTTGCCATAACACGCCCTCATTCCGTAATCGCTGAAGCGCAGCTGTACATTTCTGACTCGTGCGATTCTACATGTCTACTGTTCTGTAGTTCAGCGCTCTTCATACTACGAAACTTAATCATGGATTGGAGTTGCGAGTGTCCACACCTGAGGCTTTTTTCAGGTATAGGGAAGGGCATAGGAATTTCAGCCTAAGCTTAAGGGAATGGGAGCATCGAGATTAATGAAGCGCTTTCCGTATTCGAAAAAGTTCCTTCACAGTGATAGATGGATAACTCGTCCGCAGCTCCTTCCCCTCCCGCTCCACTGACTCAGGCTAGATTCATACCTCTATCTGGGTGACGGTTGGGACACACAAATCTAGGCCGTGACCCTGTGACAGCCTGTGACCTTTGCCCTGTGACATGAATAATTCAGTCGATTTGACTATACAACGGAACAGACTTGCAAGGAGGATACGATTTACATGAACAAAGTGTCTGAATTATTTAAGGCTTAGGTCAAAGGCCACAGGCTGTTACAGGGTCACGGCCTAGATTCGTGTGTCCCAACCTACACCCCCTCTATCTATCTTAGTCATGTTTGTACCCCTACCTTGCACGTAAATTGGTAAAGAAGGGTCGTTGCGCCAAGATGGTGCCTATTGTGCTGATAGGCGTTAGAGCGAAAACGATGTCATATTTGTGGTCAGCTCTCTGATAGTCAAAGTTTCGGCAGAAAAAAAAAATTTCCTGCCGGTCCCGCAAATACTGCGGTTGCAATAGTTGAATAGTGCCGTTATGGTTGCGTCGTGGATGGTGAAGTTGCGTCTCCTTCACCTCTCGCATCGTATTGGCCTCAGATCAGAAAAAGGGTGTTATCGCAATGAGAAGGCTTTATTTGCCTGATCTCTAGAAGGGCGGAGGTACCAGTTCCTTTGTCCATTAATGTTAGGCAAAAAATATACGTTTGATTGTGCAGGTTGACACCACGGGTTGCTTAGGTGCTTAACGACATTCAACATTTCATAGGATTCTCCCACTTCCCCTGATTGCAACAGCACCCAAAAGAATGCCATCAGCGATTACAGAATTAATTTAAGCGAACGCTTACGATAGCTACGAACTGTACAACTACGTAAGCCACTACCGCTTGGATTCGTACTGGTTACATATCTTGTGTCTGCAACACATAGCTGCGTTCGGTGAGGTTGTTCAATCCGCTCAATTCTCTTGTGTTATGGGTTCGTGTGTACGTCTCGATGAAAACCTCAGAATTCTTGGGTGATTTTATGTTGACCATGTACTGTTCCTTAACTACTCGACTGCAAATGGGAAAGTGTTTGATTAGTGATATTGACTAGCTTATGTTATTGACAAGTGAGCGCTAGTCTTATGGAAATAAATACTGCGCATTCATGAATTGTGGTCGGTGCAGAATTTTCATGCCAAGGGCTGTAAATTGCTATTCTCTCGTTCACATAAATTGTGAATGTGAAATAAATGACGGTGTGCGCCTCGAGAGGATGCCTCAATCATCTCTCACGTAATCGCTATAACTACTGGCAAGGTGTTTTGTTTACTACTACAGGACCACTGTTCACCATTCCATTCCACTAATTGCAAATTGCGGAAGAAAAGTAGTTTTTCCACTGTTGTATTAGTTCTGTTGACGAGGAGATCCTCTCAAGCGCTCCACTAGTGTTTCTCGCTCGGTCGTTTAGTTCAATGTTCAGTTATTTTAATTTCACGAAGAGAGAATACACGATTTCATGGTCTTTGGGAATATGTACCTTGCCACTGCCCTTATGACCTCTGCTTACCACTTACAAAATGTTCCATCGAGACTGCTGTCGTGCTCTTGTGTGTGAAAAGTCGGCCCCATTGTCTTGCAGTCGCTACAACCCATGGAGGAAGAGCTCAGTAGGAATGTGCATGTGACACTTTTCAGTGACATCACATGCACCGCGAAGCGCACATGCTGACTAAGTGTGGCATTTATCTTCAGCTTGCAGAACCACTATCTACCAGACTTCAGCAGTTTGACAATTTATCTGAGCTAACCGTCGCCCATAATCGCGTGAGCTAGACATTTTCGTGCCAAGCATATACGATAGTCCTGTTTTGGAAGCTAACTACCTGCTGACACGAATTACCAGCAGGAGGTGCCCATAGCTATGCCATTGACTATGCGTTCTGAAGAACGGTCGTTGTCATCTTCCGTCTCTCCTGGAGTTTCAGATTTATTCACCGCGAAATTCGTCTTCCATACTGGGTGCTACTTGAGTTTGAAAAGGAAGGGAGAAGGGAAAGGGGGCACTTGACGAAAGCATAAGTCGCGCCCAGTTTCTGCTTGCAGGCACTCTCAAGGTCATTTCATACGTGAATACAGTTAACTAACTAAGAAAGCGATTAAGTCATTTTTCGATTAGTATATTACGAGAAATTCGCTTCTACTGGACGAAATAACCACTTCAGTTCAGCCAAGCCTAGAGAGAGGGAATCTCTTCCCAACTCTCGGGCTAATTAGGAGAGAAAAAATACGAGTTTGCTCCATCAAAATCGCTTCTTTGCAAAATTCTAACCCTACTCGGCTGGCGCTATGACTTCTGTGCGCTCTAGCCATAGCGTAAACGCAGAGAACGGTCCACTGCCCCCGCCCTAATTTTCGTAGCACCGGCGAAAACAGCCCCATCATGGCCACTTTGCTTCAAGGGTAGGGTCATATCTCGATCTGTTAAATGCTTGAGTGTCATTTGATCTCCTGAACGCAGATTTCACACTCGTTTTGTGCGAAATGGCTATTGCGCTGCGAGTGCCGAAAGGTCAAGCAGAATAGCGTTGAGTTCCTTGAAAACTCGCTCTGAGAGCCAGTCTAGTACGTTCGTGGCGCAAATCTTAGTCATTTTGCATTTGCAAACTCATGAGCGTAAAAAAGTGAACATCAAGAGCTGCACAGCCTTCTATCCGATGAGCTAGAGCCACAAACCCCAGCTTGGTTGTCTCAATGAAAACCAGCCACCCTCTTTACCATACCGTCGGCTCTTGTCACTGGTTGGTGAGGTGGCAGTTGTGAATTTTCTGTACTCTCAGGGCACTCACCGGCGGTACGAAGGTTTAGGGAGCATTTCTCACTTCTTTGCACTTCTGGGACGTTCGGAATCCACAGATGTGTGTCAGATGCAAATGCAGTTCTATAATTCACTCTACACCTTGATGGAGAGGGAACTTCCTTATTAGCCCTGCTGGTATCTATCTCAGGCTGCACGCTTAAGCAATATTAGCGATATCTCCCAAGATGTTTCATTCTCTAGTTGTAAAACGTGACATCCAACCCCTGCTGGATTTCTCAAGTCGTTACGTATTTCATGGCCATTTGCCTCTCAGATTAGATTTGTGTTCTTCTCTGGATTTCATCTTCTGTTGAGTTTTTGTATCATGCCCCATCAACCATGTCATACTCTGTTGAGATGTGTGTATCTTCAGTGTATGGAAACAGCACACGTCGATTATGGCAAATAATTAGCGCCGTCGAGGGGCGTGTATGTGTAGACGATTGCCTCGAACCTCCTCTGTGGTCCCTCTCTCTGCTTTTGCTCTGAATGACCGCTGATACTTCCTCGTGTTTAGCGTCCGATGGTGTACATCCTCTTATCGGATATCGTCACATAATCTGAACGTGTTTTTTACGAATGGTTTCAATAAGGTAGTGTTTGTGATAGTTTCAGGACATTTATTCGTGATGTATTCACTTTATTCACGACATAAAAGATTGGTCAGTAACTGATGCTAATCCGACTGAGTCGTTGAATATCTGACGTCACAGTTGCCGCTGAGCATACTTAGGATCACTTGGAAGTGGCTCTACACATTATTGGGAGCGTGTAATTAGTTCAGCAAGGCAATTATGGCGCATAGTGAAAGCGAAGACAAAAAGACAGGGACCAGGTATGCTGTTAGCTAATTGTTGCGCATGCCTCCATTTTTCAACCTATTATTATGTCACCGTATTCGTATCCTTTCAGGGTCTTCAAAAAAACCAGCCCTAATGGAAAAGTGAGTGATGCATGTATTATAACCCATCTTTTTTTCTTTCTTATCCTCGCCCACAATAAATTTCCTTGCTCCGTTGATACAATTGAGCATTTATGATATAAAAACGCATATGTCTTATGATTTCCAGCAAAGGTAGATGTAGAGCACATAATCTTGTGACGCGTTTTGAATTCAATTCCTAGCTTTCACCTGTCCATCCAGTTCGCGTTACTTGGTGAAGCGAGTCGTCAAGTCATAAAAGGAGTGGGGTTGATGAGCTGTAGGTGAGCCGTAATGACACGTTGTGATAATTGCCTGAAATTGTGAAGTGTGGTGCGTGCGTGTCAAAGTTCTAAAAAGGACTGTGTCAAAGAGCGGGGACTAGTCATTTCAACATCGGATGCATGGGACAGCCATTATTGGGATGCGGTGGTGATGAGAAGAATGCGAAGCTGCAATGAAATGCTGCTGTAGCTTTCTACATAATTGCGGAAGGACATATTTTCGTGTGTTAAAGTTAATGACTAGCTAGTTAGTTAAGTTAGTTAGTTAATGGAAGATCCCGCCAAAATTGCTTCTGTTTTTTAGTTGTCTAGTGCGTATCCCACTTCACTTTCAATTTTCTAGGAAAGGTCTGAAAGTCAGAAATCCCACCATCTTCAAAGTTGGCAATGTCACAATGGTGGCTTCCAGCGTGGTTTCGGTCAAAGATATCGAATAATACAATAGTGTAAATGCAACCGTTTTTTGATCAATGAAATGAAACGGGATTGAATCATCAGCCCAAGACCATTTCTTTGGTTGAGGCCGCTCAAAACTCTGGGATTGCTCAGGCTAAGCATGATCACAGAGTTTTGAGCGTTTCCCACGTTTTATCTTATTGGAATTCTCGCTGAGATGTCAGCACTCTCTGAGTTCGACAATGCGACGTTATATCACGACATGAATACCCTTTTACACCTACTGCACACGCAGACATGAATTCAGAAATTTTCTGGTTTCGTGGATTTTCACACTCCTGACTCGCCTTTTCATTTTCGGCTGCAATAACACTGATGGGTAGAAATGGTTAGCGAAGGAGTCAGTGCTGGTCAAGCGACGAGTCAATGTGACATGCTTTTATTCCGATTAGGTTAGGTTATTAAAGTTGTTGCGTGCCTGCCGTTTCACTAAGTGTACGACGGATACCAAATTCTCTTCACTCCCAAGTTTAATTATATATTTTTCCGCTTTTTCTTGCAAGCTGTATTTTGCGAGAGGAATAACAATTTCACTATTTATGTCTGCATTTGAAATCAGATATCACACTCCTCGTTTTTCTTTGATACACTCTTCATCTTTATTACACATAAAAGTCTGCCTAGTGAGGCTCTCAAACCCGTGAAAGATATATGGTCTCACGACACGAACCCAATCATAAGCGACCTGACTCAATCGGAATAAACGTTTCACACCCGACAAGGCACTGTTCCTGAAAACAGCAGTTTCGTTGGGTATCGCAGCATTTTTCTAGAGTTGTACTATGAGTTAGCTCTTATTTTCAAAAACGGCTATATTCCATGCAAGCGGATCACGGAATACTTGTTATCCCTTATTTAATCTCTGAGAATCACACAAGGTCTGTAATTTTTTGTAGAGCGTGCCAAGGGTGAAAGTTCCGTTTCATTGAGCTTTATAACCAATTCACATATCTCGGTTTCATTGAGAGGTAAAAAGTCAGCAGTGATGAGAAGCGGGCGCTCCAAGTATTGGTGACCTGCTGGCCTTGGACATCCCTGAAATGTGTGTAGAGTTCTATAATCATCAAAGCAATCGAATCGGTTGGGCGCAAGTTTATGTCCTTTGTGCGTTGTAATTTAGAGTGTTATGAGTATTTTTTTTTCAGATTACGACGTACCTAGGCAAGCGTGATTTTATCGATCGTGGCGATTACGTGGACTTAATAGGTTGGTAAGATTTCCTCCTATTTAGTTTTCCTTGTTTATAATTTGTTAATAATTCGAAAAGAGGAGCTAATTTGAAGCCTTTCTTTGAGAATGGTTGCGAATTGGTAGTACCCTCGTCGAGGGTTATAATTCCTGTTTATGAGATGACTCGTGAGCGACAACATCGCATTGTAGTTAGTCCATACTAGGGCGTGGCCTACGGACTTGAAACAGAAACGAAATCCAGCAAATGCAATCGTGCTACAGTTAGCCTGACGTGACACAAAATGTGTCCAGTCGCAGAAACCTGCGGACCACACCACACGTTCGGCGACTTTTTCAGCTATTGCTTACGTAATCATCATCCTCATGGTTTTGTGAGCTGTTGAAAGTTGAAGAATAAAGTGGTTGAAGCAGTTTCACCACCAATACAGTAAAAAAGCTGTACGATCAAGGTGCGTGCGTAGTTCAATCGAAGCAATCTTCGTAAACGAACTACACAGTTTTTGCGATAACCCGCTGTTACTGGATTAGATGGATCTCTATGTACTTGTATATAATATGAACCAATGCGGTGAATTTAGTTGGGGCTTCTCTACTGTGATCGGCGTTCGGCGCACTTTGGCCTCGGCTTTTACCCTGAGCCTTAGTTTAGAGAAACCCTCACCCCTCAAGCACGGCTTCGGTAAAAATATAGCCTTTATATAATGACCATTATAGAACGGTTTTGAGTGTTCCAAGATACATTAGCACCGAGGTCACTGATTACATGAAGAATCATTTCAGAGCGGCTTCCTGAGTGGGGGTACTCATTTCGCTGTTGTCGCTCTGCAAATGGACTTACAATAATAATTTTATGCACTCAAATGTATGACTTTACCTAAACACCTCAGATGATCTAGGAGGGGCTCCTAAGCACCATTAGGCGAGATCCCATGAATAATCTCCTTGTCTCCCATGTCGCAGTCGAAAAAACGTGTATTGAGTGAAATGCACATTTGCCTCAAAAACAAGCAGTTGAATGATCAACAAAACTGTTTTGCAGAGCTGAAAAAGCCTCATGCAAAAATGGATGCGTTCTTTCAAAGAAAGAAAATTCTGTGAAATGCAGGGCATCAAAAAAAGCAAGCCTTACTTATCCCACGACCTAATATTTTCGACCACCCATTTGACCATATCTCGGAATAGTTAAAGTTCCGGCATACACAGTTTGGAAGCTAAAACGAGTGCTTCGTGCGACCCATTATTGATTTATTGATTTGGGTTGATTAATAAGGCGCTATCTTTTCTTTTAAAAAGAAACTAATATCTTACATTGTTTATATGGAGGGGTTATTCATCTGTGTAATCCTTGTCAGGGCTTACAACCTCCTCTTGTGTCTTGACCGCAGTGTGATATCACATCGCTAAACATCACCTGGCGTTCACATGAAGATTTTTTGGGCTTCCAAACTGCCTGCATTTTCGATAACCTATACGAATGGAAGCGAGCGGAAAATGGCACTCTGTCAGCACGGGTTTGGAGAGTACGGTGTAGCTCGCTTTATCCTCCGTAGGGCTAGGGAGTTTTGATCGTTTTGTTATGTGGAGTACTTTCTATTCTAGACCCTCTCCACTCCGCTCAGAGTCATGTGTTCAGTAGAAAATTTAGTTTTGCGGAATCGTTCATGCTGTCATAAAAGTTGCTGTGGCCGTTGTACGGGTGACGGTTGGGACACACGAATCTAGGTCGTGACCCTGTGACAGCCTGTGGCCTTTGCCCTGTGACATGAATAATTCAGACTGTTTGACTATACAACGGAACAGACTTGCAAAGAGGACCCGATTTACATTAACAAATTGTCTGAATCATTCATGTCACAGGGCAAAGGCCACGCTACCACAGGGTCACGGCCTAGATCCGTGTGTCCCAACCTACACCCGCCGTTGTACTACTGCTGATCAAGCGGCGAAAACCTGATATTTCATCTTCTTTGACCATATCCACCTTCTGAAACTATTTTCATGCAGCATTAAATATCCAGTCGCCGTACATTTTTTCCTTTGAGCTTGCGGCAGTCATGGAACTGTCATTCGAAATTTGACGTGACAATTTGTCTATTTAGATGGTATGGTGTTGGTAGACGAGGAAACGGTGCGAGAAGGGCGACGAGTAACGGCAACACTCTTGGCTGCGTTTCGATATGGGCGTGAAGATTTAGATGTGTTGGGATTAACATTTCGAAAAGATTTGATATCACAACAGTATCAGGTGCGCTTTACCTTCAATTATTTGTCGAAATATTTTCCGTAGTGCCAAGTATTTTAGGTTTATCCTCCGAATCCATCACAAACTACGCGTCCACTCACACGTTTGCAAGAGCGATTGAAAAGGAAGCTGGGCGATTATGCGTTTCCGTTTTGGTTTGAAGTGCCTCCGCGCAGTGCCAGCAGTGTCACTCTGCAGGTGGTGATGTTGACGAGTACAATGTATTCAGCGAGTTTTTTGTCCTTGTTTGGTCGCTTTCACACTTTGCGCCGGCGGGGTGTGGCTGCGTTCATAGGTAGCGAAGCGGAGTGGCAGGGGGCGGTGCACAGGCGACGCTGGCATTGAGAAAGGGTGGCACAGGTGTATGCGCAGAGACACGTAACCAGCCGCCGCCGGTACCGCAAAGTTTGAACGTGGCTTTGGGCGTAGATTTTTGTGTAGTTGTGGGGTGTGTCCTACGTAATAATCGTTTGGAACTTTTGGATGAGGTCAAGACACCGAAAGGTGTAAATTTGGTAGTTTGTGGAATAGGAAAGTAGGAGTGCTCCGCAGTGTAATAGTAGAGGAAGAATTGAATAAAACGGCGAAAAACCCAAGAGATGGAACCGTCAGGTCCTTGTCTTTTGCGCCCCTTTGTATCACTAGCTGGTGGGGTAAATGAGACCGGCTATGAGCCAATCATACGGCTGCTAACCTTATCCCAACCTGGCCGACAACTCTCCCGGCGGATGAACGGCAGCGCGACTCGCTGTGCTGTGGATCGTGATAAGAGCCCAAGCCGCGTTCTTTCGATGCTAGTTTCGCCTCTCATCCCTTCCTCTGGAGAGGGTTTGTTTTTAGAGTATATGTATTCCCAGTTCTCACTTTCGTTGGTTGAGAGCCAGAACGGCCAGTCGAACATTTCATGCCAAATCACCACTACATTCGCGATCGCTGATTTGGTTGTCAGTTGATAGAGTTTGCGAATACTTTTGCGTTCTGCTGAATGAAGTAATCATTCTTCGATTTTGGAGTCGCTCTCTTGGACACGAAAACAGGTTTTGACTCCCACCCACAATGAATTTGTACCAAAGATGTCGACAAAGCTATTTATGTTCCTCACTATAAACCAGATGAGTCCGGTCCAGCGAGGAACACAAGGAGTTGATTTGTTTGTGTTGAATGTGCACAGCACATTATGACCGTTGCTGTGGTAATGAAAATGATGGCAGCAAACACATACAGTGTTACATATACAAAGAGTGTGCCGTTGCATACAAAGCAGCGTGCAGTGCGTAATGCGGCTTGTTAAACGAATGGAAAATTTAAAATTTAGCCAGCACCAGGTGATACGGGGAAGCCATGTGGAGTGGATTACGAATTGAAGACTATAGTTGGAACTCCTGATTCAGGTGCGAGCGATCGCCAACGACGAAAGTGAGTAACCTCGAGTTTTCTTTATCTTTTTAGAGCATACTATTGATTTATTACTGATTTCGCCAATGCTTACTTTAATGTTGCACGGTTTTAGTAGCAGTGTGCGACTGGCGATTCGAAAGTTAACGTATGCTCCTTGGGAAGCGAGACCTCAACCGACTGCCGACGTCAGCAAGGACTTCATGATGAGCGCTGGTTTGCTTCATATGGAAGCCTCGCTGGATAAGGAGGTCCACATATTGAACACGTATAACTTCTCTCAGTCCCTTCATTCTCCTATGGGTTCCGATTTCTCACTCCTTGTCTAATTTATTCTGCGAGATATCTTGCAAAGAATTCTGTCGAGAAAGCATCAACCCTTCTAATTTTTGAGGTTTTTGTACACGCTCAAATATAGCCCACTATTCTTGGATATGAGCTCTGTCCTCCTCATTATCAGTCCACATCTCTATTGCTTGTACCACCACACGTCTCCTCTTAGCAATAATATTTTTTTTTCAGATGTACTATCACGGTGAATCAATCGCAGTTAATGTGCATTTACAGAACAATAGTAATAAGTCAGTGAAAAAGTTAAAGGTCAGTACAATAGTGTAGCAGTGCGCTGTGAAATTTTGGTCAAAATTTTTTGATTTCCTCTCTCTGTATTTTCTTCTTCATCATTTGCACGCACTGAAATTCCTTGTTGTTTAATTGACTATGTTATTTTTCAGGTAAGCGTTGTTCAAATCGCAGATATTTGTCTTTTCACAACCGCCTCCTATACATGTGAGGTTGCACGGGTCGAAAGCGCGTGAGTTTCAGTATCACGATATATACATAATTGACAACAAACTGTGCCTTTTTAGTGAGGGATTTCCAGTTGGACCTGGCGCAACGCTTTCAAAAGTGTTCTCTGTATGTCCTTTGTTGCGTAACAATAAGGATAAGCGAGGTTTAGCCTTGGATGGACAGCTGAAACACGAAGACACGAACCTTGCTTCGAGTACGATGTGAGTGATGCATGAATAAAGTTTCTAAAAGGGAAAAACTTCTGCATCTTTCTTTGGGCCTTATTCAATTATTATGATCTAGTTTAATGTCAAATTCGTCTGTGTTACAGAATGCAACCATCAACAACGAAGGAAAGCCTTGGCATTGTTGTGGCATATCGAGTGAAAATACGAGCTGCGATCGCTGGACCCCTTGGAGGAGAATTGGTAGCTGAGCTCCCTTTCACCTTAACACATGCGAAGCCAGCTGAAACACCGGAAAGAGGGGTAAGTGGTTTTGTCTTATTTTTCCAACTTTACCGTATCGCGTTCTACGGCATTCGCAGTTCCTCCAAAAGTATCGTATTCCATTCTATGCTTCTTGAAATGCCGTTTTCGAAGGTAAATTATTTTGTTTTTTTTTTATCACGATGATCATAATAAAAGATTTTTCTGAAAATTGCATTGGCAACAAAGTCTGCCTTTTATTCGCCTTCACTATTTGCCTCACGCCTCCACCTCCTATACCCTTCTCTCATATTGCCACGCCGGTTTCATAGCAAATGTGTTATTGTACTAGAAATGTCAGTGAGGACGGCTTTTTTGTGAATGGTGTCTGACATTTGCCCGTCGAACGAAATAATAGTGAACTTGGAAATTGCTTACTCCCGTTGTCAATTCATCGTATGTAATGAAATGTTCACTCGAGTTCGCTACAAAGGTAGGGATAGGCTTCACTCAAAAAAAAACTATAGGGTTTCAAGCCACCTCGACCCCTCCTAAACTGCTTTCCCTCTGTTATAGGTGGAGGATAAAATTTGAGAAGTTGATCTTCTACATCTAAATCCAAATCTTGTGTACATTTTGAAGTCGTCTCTAATGTTTCTTTGCCAGCTGCTCTGGTGAATAACTACTAGCGGAGATGGAAGTAGATAGTTTCCTGCCTATGAGGGCAATAGGAATGCCGATATTGCTTACAAAATTAGTACTATGTATGTATTTAGCATGAACAAATGTACAATTTTCAGGATCGATCTATAGCTAGTCGACCTACTCAGGGAGATTCTGGTCCCAACCCACTGGATATTGACTTGATTCAGCTTAATGAGGAGATGTAAGTCTTTTTAAAGTTTGCCCCCACTTTTACAGCATTTATTTATTGCCTTCCATATGCTTTATTTCCGCTATCTTTTCCAAATGTTTTTTTTTTCGTTTTCGATGCGAGTCCAGTAATTTGGGATTGTCAAACCCTCTTAAACCATCACTTTTTCGTTTGTTTTTCAATTTGCGTCTTAGCTCGCACGAAGTGGGCACAAGCTAGCTTCACTGTCGCTCCCTAAAGAAGCCTAGCATCAAGAAAACGCGAAGGTGGAGCTTCTTTCATTACGCGCTCCGTGTGAATGGTGTTTCGTGAACTCTCCATAGCATTGCCATTGTATCACGTGGACGTGATGTTGTCTGTCCAACCATGAAGCTTTCGTTGATGTTAGCAATGCGAAGAATACGCAAAAGTGGACAATAAATTGCTCTTATGCATCTTAACCTATGCATCTGCTAGTTATGAGTGAAAGCCACCCAGTAATGCTGCATTTCAGCAACGATTTGCGGGTGGACGACGACGATCTTATCTTCGAGGATTTTACTCGTTTACGTCTAAAAGGAGCCGATTCAACAGATGAAGCTTCCCCGAGCGTGCAACCGCCAAGTTTGATTTGATTCCTCTTCCACCGCGACAAACATAGTTTTGTGAACTCGATTTCTTCATATGCCATAAATGTGTGAAACCCGATTTTCTTGCGGGAAAATCATACTCTCATAGAGCTTTGGCGGGCGTAGCTACAGGAAACGATTAGATAGGGCATCCTTCCCTAATAGATGGTGCTTTCGAAGCAAAAAAAAATTTAAAAAGAAGGGTGGACAAGCTGTGTACACTCAACCACTTCTATCTGTAATCATGCAAAGGAAATGCTCTTGTTATTTCGATCTCGAGCTCGAGACTGGCACGTAATAGGTGTGAATCCTACATTTTTAACAATGTCACAAATTATAGTGCGATGCTACTTGCTTTTCACATTGTTTTGTCTGATTGTGAGTTTTCCTTATTCGCTTACAAGTCACGCTTTCTTCGTTACCAATGCCGGTGTTTCGTACCTAAAAATGACCAGTCACGTTATCAGCGGAAACAAGTAGAGATTTGCTCGCGCTTGAGCTCGGCCTTATGTCTTGCGCTTAGCTATGTCATACAGGGTTCTAACGTTTCTTCGGGACCATTAAGTTTGTGATCCGTATTTCGTCCATTTACGAATTATTCTGCTTCGTTTCCTTTACTGCTATATTTCCTCATCATAAATGCGCTGCATATTCTGCTAATTATGAAAATAGTCCCATGCCACTCAGTTCAAGAAGCAGAAGAGTGCTTCGAAAATGAAAAAAATGAGTAGAAGATAATTAATTCTCACCTGAATAGGTTTGTTATTTGAGCGTCATTGCTCACATTTGCACTTATATCATTTTTTTGAAAAGTCGGATCGTGGATTTCGGGATGTGTCGTGCAGGCAGCATAAACTTCTATTTGACCAAGTGCACAAGTAATTTAGGAGCTTTATTCGTTAGAGTTAGGGAGGCTCTTGCTTGTCGCATGATCACCTAGGGCTACTTCATTAGTTTTGCTCGTTGACTTGGTTGAGACGTGATCATACTGGCAAATGCACCTGATTGCTACGGAAGACAACGCAGTCAAATGAAAAGTGCTAGGAGCGGTACTACAGCTTTGTAGGTGGAATTATTGGTGATTTTTACATTTAAGACTGGTTTGAATCATTCCAATTCTAACGCGCAAAAACTGAATCACATGATTTTTGTGCTCACTCATGCAACAACTGCTGATGGACTGCTTGTAAACATTGCGTTGATTGTGTGTATTTGAACTGTTCTTTGTTATTGCACATTTCTCACTGTGCTATTTCGTTTGCGTGTCGATCTGAATTCCAAATTTTAGGGTATTTGGTTTGTATTCTGTTTAAATGTATGGTTCATTCCTCAGATGGCCGCCTTATTGTCATTTGGTTCCTTTTTATTCTTGCATAGTGCTTGAACAATATTTATTGGTTGTTAAACTGTCACTTTTTGTACGCATAATTCTATTGTCTTGTACATTCTCTGGATAGTGGGCAAGTGTTGTTGAATATCATTACTAGTTGAAGAAATTATGAGTTTTTTGTACGATTGTCCATGCTTCGTGCATCTGTAATATATCACTGTGATGCTGAATTGTCGCGGCACTTGCAAACTAGGACAAGTGTTGTCTATTGTAACGCTTTGTACATTCACCGTGCGTAGCATCGTTCTGCTAGCATTAATAAATGAATGCATCACGGAATGTGTACTGGCAATTTTAATTTTTACTATGAGAAGTATCCAGTGTTTAGAAAAAGATTCTTACCTCATTCTGTGGATGCTGGAGGTATAAAGTGATAGGGGTGGACAAGCGCTAGCGTCTTCCTCATCCATCGATTGTCATAGTGAAACGTTAGGTCATGAGCTACGATGAGGCTACACAGAAATTATGAGTTTGGTTATGAGCTATGATGAGGCCCTTGCCTGTCGTACTAACTACTGTCAAATTCGCCTACTAAGGATCTTTGTGATGTTGAAGCCGCATTCGTGGTATCATCACCTTCGCATCAGTCATGTGTCTTGCTGGAATTGGATCCCATCCACGCGCCATGACTGTTTGAACAGCATCCCGAAAAAAGCTTCCGTGTCGAAGCTATCGTGAGGACAGTGGGATCACGCTGAGTAACAGCTGGCTGCCGCGAAAGATTTCCAGAAATGCTTCATAACTGCATTTCAGAATACCGATGAGCCTCCTTTTTCCCTTGCGACTCAGTGATCATTCGAGAGCCAACTGATTTCTATGATTAACGATTATAACTTCCGAATAACAACCATGACACCTTTTAGGAAGTGCGAAAACGTAAGCCTCTGATTCAGTGAAGGGTTTTCCCAGAAGCGAACATACTCCTGTTTGTCAGTTGCATATATGTCGCGCATTAAAGGAGAGTACTGCCTTAGTGTTTGAGTTCCAAGTGGCTGAGAACTGGAACCTCCGTGCTGCCTATGGCGTGACACGGAGGGCGCAACGCGGGCAAACAGTTTAAACGAAAGTTTTGAATCCAGTTTGGAACATCGCAATCTAATGTTTAATCTGGGAAAGTGGCATCGTCCACTAGTCAAGAACTCACCAGCAAGTGAGACTACCGCAATGGAAGATCACAAAAAGAACAAGCCTCAGTGTTGATAAAATAGCTGTTGTGCATGGAGGAAATTTCGCATCACGAAAAAGTAACCCACACACCCACCTCGCAGCTCATTGCTCCCTATGGCTAATGATAATCAGTATTTCATATTTTCCTTCCTTACAAGAAAAGTCTCCAGGTGTGTGGCATTGGAATGACGCTGTCAGGAGTGCGCAAGGAAGGAGTGTATGTAAAGAGGAAGGGGGGGGGGGGAGGAAAAAAAAGAGTCACTTTGCTCACATCTCACATCCGCCAAATGAACAAAACAGGGAGCAATGAAAGAGATAAAAGTAATGGGGCAAGATATTATTGAAATATCCCTCTATAAGCAAAAGCAAGCTGTGGCTCACTACTTTTGCAGCCAGTCGGCGCCCTAGAACACCATGGCATCAATGTCTGAAACAGCAGAGCCAACTTGTGGGGAGCCCCTCGTGGGAAGCTTCGTGAGAACTGACCCCTCGGTTCATAGAAGTGACAGAGTTTTTACTGCTCGGGCAATGCTGCTATGATAGGAAGTGTCAAATTTCCTAGAACCCGCCTCCGAAGCGGTTCCTGTAGTAATGTCACATTCTGGTTTTTAGAAAAAAAAAGGGCGTTGGGAACCTGGAGAAAATGAAATATGCAAGAGCACCACCCAGTATGAATTGCCTCAACTACCCAGTGTGGATAAATCAGCAAGGTTATGAGTCGGGGTGATGAAATCGCGGATTTTGTCAAGTTGACGTGACTCATCATGTTGGCTTGTCAAAAGCTCCCGATCCTGCTCGTGCAAAAAGTTACTACCTAGTAAGACGAAGCTATGCAGCGTATTCTCGAGTTTCGGTGTAGAATTCTTGAAATTCGCTCAAGTCGACTAATCTAGTGTCGAATGTGGAGAAGAAAAGTGACTTCTTTTAGCCCCTATAAAATCATGTTCCCCGTCTCACAATTTACATGGGACAAAAAGTCATAAGGTGTAAGAAGGAAAAGACGCAGTGCTACTTTCTTACTTTTTTACATCTTTCTGCTTGTAATCTCTTTGTTTTTTAGATGCATTTCTTTACCTTGCGCACGTTGCCAAATCATAGTGCTTTTGGATATTTTTCTCTGCCTTGCGTACTTCGCCAAATCATAGTGTTCGAGATAAGTACTGTTTATACAAAACAAAAAAGCACCAAATACTATCAAAACTTGTCAAAATGCGGGCGACCACATACCGTGTCACTGACGTCGAGAACTATTGCTAACAATTTACAAGAATGTCAAGGAATTTTAGATACGAGTACCTAGAAGTGAAGGAGGTTAATATGTACCTTAACCCGTGCATTTCTTCACTCTATTGCTCAATATAACCTCGACGGCAGCAGCAAGAACAGTAACAACAACTTCAACCAAAATTTGTCAACACATTGTACAAGCAGCTCAAGACGACTTGATAGGTTTTTGCCGTTGTAGTAGCAGCGATAGCGCGAGATTTTTTGGATCAGCGTTATTAGCAGC
This sequence comes from Trichostrongylus colubriformis, assembly GCA_963978905.1. Taxonomy (NCBI): domain Eukaryota; kingdom Metazoa; phylum Nematoda; class Chromadorea; order Rhabditida; family Trichostrongylidae; genus Trichostrongylus; species Trichostrongylus colubriformis. The sequence goes on along the minus strand of OZ022261.1, from coordinate 21,182,771 downwards.
CATAAAGTAGTGTCGAAGCTCCTAAATGCTCGCATAATTTGCGAAGAAACTGGAGTTCACTGCATTTTCGTCTAATGATACAAATATAGTTCATACTTTTGGGACCGTTTTATAATCCACCTTTTCTACGCCTCAGGCACGACTTTTTGATTCATGAAACAAACTCGAAAACCTCTCGACACAGTGAAATGGCTTTTACAAGAAATGCAGTAGTACATGCAAAATGTAAAAAATGATGGAAGTCCCTCGTACGTGAACAACTTACCAGTGGAGCCATTAAATGTGTCTCACGGAAGGGAATATATTGAGCGAACTCGTGCCCATCCAATGGATCCTTGAATACCACTACAGCAACGACCTCCTTAGTGATAGGGTGCTCGCAGACGACGCTCACTTTGACAACCTTAATTGAATGTGCTTAAATACAGGATATATATGGTTCGGTACCAAACTCACCTTGTACCCTTTCTTAAGACCATCTGTTTCTCGCATGATGAACTTGAACGCGGCATCTGGATCAACGCTCTTAAGGACAACAGTTAAACCTTAATATTGAATGGGCCGAAGCTACTTGTTACCTCGCATTCACTAGTACCACTCTTGCTACCATTCATGGTTTTGCCGCGCCAGCCTGAAAACGGGTAAGTCTGGGATCAATGCATCAACCATTTCTTCTGATTCTTCAGAGTGCGGGCAGCATTAACATTGAGTAAAATTGATACCATTTGATATCAACAGCGGCTCACATTTATGAAAAAAGAAAAAATGGCCATTAATCATCAGAGTGACATTATGTGATGGAAGTGAAACATATCCTACCTTCCCTAGACTGCTTTCGTGCTGAAGCTACCTCCAGTTCATCATCTTCGCTGGATGACGCCGTCGAATCAATCTGCTTTTGCAGGTTTGAGCTCGCTTTGTGTTTATCTTTCGGTTTTTTAAATTGTCGGTTAGAGCTTTGGAAGGGGAACTTATCCTTCACATCAGACAATCCGCCGGTACGAGGCTTGGCACAAGACTGAATTTTTTTTCTTCAGATTCGATAAACATGGACAGATGAGTCAAAGTAATATATGTGATGGAACTTGATTATACAGGGGGTGCCAAAAAGAGTATTTTGCTATATGGGGCCTTCAGTCAGCACAGTCGGTCTATCGAGCACCTACGGCATTATGGTTCTACAAAAAAGCAGAGCCACCTACCGTGGCACGTCTCTCATGAGAAGCTTCTCGGGGACTGACCCTTCACTTCATAAAAGCCACAAACCCCTTGCTGCTTGGATAATGCTGCTGTGATCCAAAGTATCATGTTTCAGGCCTTAAACCTGCCCCAGAGGGGTTTCAGTGGTAATGGCACGTTTTGGTTCCTGAAAACGAAGGATGTGGGAAGAGTGGGAAAAACGAAATACTTGAGGGCACTACCCAATATGAATCTCTTCAGGGACCCAGAGTGAAGTGAACTTAGCAAGGTTGTGAACGAGAGTGACGGAATCTCGATTTTCGCCGTGTTGAGGTGACACACCATATTCACTCGGAAGAAGCTCCCGTTCCTGCTCGCAGAAGGCTGTTACTGAGTGTAGTGATGGAGTAAGGTCTGCTCTTAACTTTGGGGATGCAAATATCTCGTCAGAATCAGCTGAAGTTCGACTAATATAGTGTTGAAAGTGGGGATGAAAAAACTAGTCTTTTTTGGCACCCCCTGTATAGCATAATGGATAAGAGCGCACCTGAGCATTTTCCTCCTCAGAAGCACTGGTACTGGAACATAAATTTATTTCCCTGCAAGACTGAAACAAACAAAACCTTGGTTACACTTTCGAAAAGGGACCTCTGTACCTAGCAACATACCTTTCTATGAAATTCTTCGTTAGTGTTACTCCATCCTAATGTGGAACGGAACTGAACAAAATAAAATAAAATTACAAACTACTTGGTATGGAACGGGAACAATTCGTAATGGCACCATCTTCTAAGGGCTAAGATTAGCTCTTCGAGAAAAGACGTCACTCTAACCATTTCCAAGCAGCGAACAGGCTCACATACTGTGTTTGCAGATTGAGAGCTGTATGCTCTCAATCTGCCCCCCTCCCACTGTATGCCTCAGGCAATGAATCGACGAATGTCAAGCTGTGAATAGAAAATCAGGTTGAAGACCAATAGCAAGTCACAACGGATGTCACCGAGAATCAATGAAGTCCTAATGTTACCTAATGTGTTCTTCTATGAGCATATATTCAAGACTACACTATTTTAGCTATTTTAGAGTACACAAATCAAGGCAGATCGAAACGCACGCACCGCTGCTTTTGCTCTTCGCTCCGCTTCTAGTTTTCGTTTCTTAGCTTGGATGGCTTGCTCTTCCAATTTTTTTGCGCGTTCTTTCTTTTTGCGCCTTTCGAGCCGTTCGAACTCTTCAATCAGTTCCGGACAATGCTGAAAGGAGCAGGAAACGTTTAGTAGTACCCAGTGATCCCCGAACATTATTTACGTGAAAATGGTCAAATAGAAAAGCTCATCGATCATAGATACCATACATCGGAGACTGTTAACAAGCATTAAAACGTACCATGTTTTCTTCATCAACGAAATTCTCAGGGTCTGAGGATGTCTCGTATCCCTTCCACTTGATATGATAGACAAATTTCCCATCTGCATTTACCTGAATGAATCTAGGTTGTGAAGCTGCAACAGTCATAGCCTATTTACTGAAACACTAAAAAATTGCTTTGTGCGTCATTTTATTCACGAATTTCCAGCCGAAACCGGAATACGTCGTTCATTTTCGAGACTTGACTACTGGAAAAATGCGAGGGGTGAATCTTGTTCAACGTGTGTGACTGATATGACCTCCCTGCCTGTTCATAAAAATAAGATACAACGATATAAAAAGCTCCAGGTGCGTGGCGTAGGAATGGAATCGTAGCTTCCAGTGATTTTACAGGATCATAGGGTATAGACATCAACAGTAAGTTTCGGAACGACACTTATAAGCTTGACCAGTCAACGCTTACGGCACACCACGCGATAATCGGAGTAGTGGCTTACTTTCGTGAGGAGGATAGGTCTTTGCATAACTGCTCAGGCTGCACCTTTATTGCGGCTGCACGGTGAACACGGTGTAGCGCCTGCTTGAACACAACCGAACCACGCCCACCCAGCTGAATCACACCAGATCTTAATGGAACAAATCCAATGTTGCGCTCACGTGGAAAAAAAATCTTGTACAATAGAGGAGGATTTAATGAACAGCCACTTCGATGTCGGAGGCAGCTTTCACATTGAAAATTCGTCCGCCTAAGGCCGGGTGTGATTTGGTTGAGTGGACGTTGCTTGTTGTCTTCAAGCATGCACAATACCGTGAGCGCACACTATGCAACTGCAACAAAGGTGAGCCTGAGTGGGTATATAAGGACCTACTCGCCCAAAGAAAGTAAGCCACTGATCTTATTATTGCGTGATGTGCCTTTTAAGGAATCGTGCACGGAACTACGTTTCTCTCCTACCTATATATTGATGATGTTTCTGCTTAGAAGGGACCGCACGCGAAAAAGTGAGGTTTCCGGCTGAGATGTGGCTCTCCAAAGTGGCGGACGACGGGGCGGGGCATCCGGGTGGGTGCAGACGCTAGAGTCCGAGCAGGAAAGGCGCGAATGGAGACGCAGAGTGGGAACAGAAAGTTACGTCAACGGTGTTACTCTGCGTCTCCGACCGTGGCGGACGACGGGGCGGGGCACCCACCCGGAGTCCCCCCGTCGTCCGCCACTTCTAGAGCTATATGATAGCCGGATTCCCTTTCTTCGCGTGAAAGTTAGCATGCGACCCTTATCAAGCATATACAACATAAATATATGGGTAACGGATAAACTTATTCTTCCTACACGATTCCCTTGAACGACTGCTTCCCCCTTTCCCATGAATACATCACCAATTTGAGCAATAATTACAAAATGAGGAACCTCCACATAAACTTTGCTTGGGCATGCGAACAATGTATAACGCAAAAAAAATGATGGTGAGGATATAAGATGATGGTACAGCAAGCTAACTTCAGCATGAACGTAGGGCTATAGTGATCCTCAGTGAGAAAAATTTCGTAGCATGCTCACACACACACCGTATATAACGCCGGACAACCTAGTTAGTGCTCCCTGTATTGGGAATCACAATATAGCGCGTATGTTTACATATACATTTCTCGCTACCGTTAATCTCACACTGAGAATGATCTGCTGCTTATGACCTGCATCGACATATCTAAAACCTGCACTCTGGCCTACCTACAACCTGTTCCTAGGAAGAATGTGAGATGTTGCTCCACCGCGGTAGATACTCACAAGGAAGGCGCACAGCCACCCGTTCTCCTGACGTGGTAATCGAGGAAGGACAGAGTAAGGGGCACGGAGGGAAGAGTGGCCAGAGGGTAACCTCGAGAGTAGTGCCCACTATGACTACGCATGTAAAGAATGCGACTCGTCATCTCGTCGGGAGTTAATTCAAGAAGTCACAATTTAGTGAAACATCTTCATGAGCCACCCACATACGTGAGGCTGATGGCGCTAGCGCAATATTGCAGATACAAGTTACACAAAAGGGAATTATAGTCCATTTCGAAAAAACTGATTGGGGGTGTTCCAGGACTTGGGTGAATGGCGAGAGCGAGAGTGTGTGGCGGGGTGAGAGAATCGGGAGAGTTTGATACACGTTCATACAAGTCCGTAGGACACGCCCAATCAGTTTTCCTGAAATGGATTGTATGTAGGACTTGATGAGAGCAATTCCTCTTGAACTCACACAGAGGTGTTAGCTTATTGGTGGTGGGGAGCACTCATATCTGACTGCTGTCTCTCACAATACCATCCTGCAATCATCAGTCTGCCCTTTTGAACTATATGTACTTTCACATCCTCAGCATATGGGGCATCAAACTCTGGTTATTCGGCGCAGTATAGCGTTAATATGTGAGTGCGCTCCGAGTGAATGGAGATTCGCGTCTGTTAAGATAACTGTAATCCTCAGCTCATGCTGAATTTAGTTCATTGTGCTGGTGGTCATCTGAGTAACAAAAAAAAATAATTTGCAGAAATATGAGATGCTCACCGTTCGCGAAATAATACGCTCGACTTCGAACTGTTCTTCTCTGTAATGCAAACTGATTAATTATTCAAGGTTGATGTGGGTTAGCTATGGGAAAGAAGAAAAGTTCCAAAATTGGTGAACCACTTCTCGCCGTATCCCTTTCTTGCACATAGAACTGCTTTCAACTACCTCGAGGCTTCTCCTCTTTTACCCCTGGACTATACGCTGAAATTTGATTCCCTTCCTTTCCTCCTGCATAGTGCGCACTACTCCCCTCCTACATCCACACTGAAACTACATTTATTCAAACAAAACTTCCAAATATAGTGTCAACACAGGAACGGTGCCATATTACAAAGTATTAGCAACAAATGAGAACTAACTCAGTATCCGAGGAAATATCATTGAGATCTTCAGTTGTAAATTGAGGAACCTCAGACGAAAAAAGATCCTCTTCAATTTCGTTGTTCTCACGATCGGAGTTGGAACAGCTCTCTGTACTGGCTTCATCAGTTACGATGATATCCTCAACGGCTGTAAGTACAAAATCTTCCACACAAAAAAAAAAATCATAAAAATATTGATCTGATGAATTTTGTAAAAGCCAAGCACATAGACAACCAACTTCATAAGGATCAAAACAATCGGTGCCGTTAACCCTCAATCAAACGCTAGCGTTTACCAAGCTTCCGTTTGGTTGACAAATTTATTACCAGTTGGGCTGGCGCACGCTACTGCGCGTCAGACATGGAGGCGTGCTAATCGGGTTTGATCGATATCAATCGATGAGTATCACCATTCGAACGGTTTGCAGAAACAGGGAATTCGCAAGAACGGGAAAAGGAAATAAAATCCCCGTCAGTGTCGTCCTTCCGCACCAATCGATATCGATCGAGCTCATTTGCATGCTTCCATATGTGACGTGCGCAGTTGTGTGCGCCAGCCCAACTGGTATCTAAAATTCATGATCCCAGCTTTGCTGCGACACGAGGTATGAATTTCCCGACATTCGTCCTTTGAGGTCTCTTATCAGCCCTTATCAGTTGCTATCACTTCCGTCTCTCTTCCCTTATCACCCTCTTATATCAGATCCAAAATTCAGGGTCCCAGCTTTGTTGCGACGCGAGATAACAGTTTCCCGACATTAGTCTTTCCAAGCTCCTTATCACCTCTTATCAGTTGCTATCACTCCCGGTCTCTCACCTTAATGTTCCCTTAACACCCCTACATCATATCCAAAATTCAGAGTCCCAGCTTGGTTGCGACGCGAGATATCAATTTCTCGCCATTCGCCTTTCGAGGCTCCTTATCACCTCTTATCAGTCGTTATCACACCCGGTCTCTCAACATTAATGTTCCCTTATAACGCCCTATATCACTGTAAAAATTCAGGTTTCCAGCTTTGCTGCGACGCGTGATATGAATTTCGTGACAAACAGAAGGAGACGGAGACGGAGACGGAGACGGACACACGGACACACGGACACACACACACATACACATACATACACACACATACACACGTACACACATACACACCTATATACAGACAGACAGACAGACAGACAGACAGACAAACGGATTATATATAGTAGTGATGCCTGTAACCGGAAAATGTTATTAATTTCCTTCAAAACGATGATCTTTGACTGAGAGCCATTCATTTTCTGGCAAAAATGAAATTTGGAGCTTGTTCGTAAACTTTTTTCCAGGAACTGGTGGCGAGCTCGCAGTCAAAGTGAGGACCGAATGGGGCAACTGTGGCAATATGTGAGCCTGCAGATGCCATAACGGGGTTGTGATAGACGTGTTCAAGAGTCGTTTGCTTCCACTTGAACATGAACTCGTTTTGTGAGGAACAAAATTTTAGCGTTCAGACGGGGAACCATACCGTCTCATCTAGCCTTTTGATATTTTCTAAGGAGCAATCTTCATATTCATTTTATCCCCACTTTGTATAAAAAGCTTGGTGTCGTCTGTAGGTCCATGCATCCCTCCGTTCGCTACTAAATTGGGCATCACATGAAAAACAACCTTGGAGAGACAAGTTCGATTCCGATAGGGCATGAGACAAGAAGTAATAAACACACATGACCAGGTTAAGCCCCAGCCACAGTGTTCGGAACTTGCACTGAAATCTTCGGGTCTCAGTCCGAAAATTGTTGTTGGGTTCCAAGATGGAAGAAACATGGAGAGATAATGAACAAGGTCAACCATTAGTTCTTGAAAGGCGCGCGCGCAGTGAGCGGAGCGCATACAGAGGCTGGCCTACAACAAAATCCAGGATTCGGTTCCAACGTGCATAGAAACTAGAAAAAAAAAAAACAGCAGAGATGACCAACGTCTGAGCGTTCTTGAGCAAGCTGAAATGAGCGGAAAGCAGCCCAATAAGTGTGTATTAAATTGGATGGTGTTCACTGCAGAGACTGCAGCTTATTTCAAGAGTGGTTAAGAGCCACAAGAGTTGGAGTGGTGAGTAGTAGCTAGCGCTTCGAAGGAAAGACGGATTTCATGGTAGGCCGAGCTTTTGCGGTGGCGGGCGGAGCTTCAACTAAAAATTCGTAGTATGGTTCCAAAAGTCTAGGCACGGGAAAAAGATGAATAAAATGAGAGGCAAATGCTACTCACAATGAATGGGCCCGCGTCGAGATGGGCGGAATAAGAATCGAAAATGAGCAATAGGCTGTGAGATGATGATGAGACTGGAAAAAGTTCACAATAAGTAAGAGGTAACAATAGATGAACACAATTGCACAGAGCAAAATTTTTTGTGGATTTTGAGTAATGAATAGATATCATGATTATCGATTTTTGTGCGTGGGTGCTCCTCTATGTTATGGACCACACCAGCGAGAGAATAAAGTACTGAAGGTGATATTCCATGCCATGAACAGTCGAAAGCATCGGTTCTAGTATAGAAGGCCGGAAATTGGTAATGAATCGAACCAGCGGGTGGGAAATGCTGAAGAAGTAAAAATTCCATGGAACCACGTGCTAAGGATGATGAGCAATGGTTTTGTTTTAGTGGTAATGAGTGTCGAGTGAAATCGACCTACAAAAGTCCATCGTGTGATGCGCAGAGTAGCATGGGTCAGCCAACTAGTACATATATTATGACTATATATAGCCAAGAATAAGTTATTACACTCTATGGCGATTATAGCTAACAAGAATGATAATTAAGCTTTATAACAGTAATTAACGTATTAGAATTTGTATTTTCCAATACGCACCCATTAGCTAGCGCTGCTTAGCTTATGTACTCATTGAAAAGTAGCATAGGTTAATCGGTCAGCAGCAACGCTTTTATGAGCATTTGTTGCGATATAAGCTCAATATCAGTTATTAATTAAGCAGCGGTAATTAAGTAATTAATATCAATTAATTAATATCAACAATAAGGAAGGGGAAAACAAATTATTCAACCAACGTCGCTCGGCAAGGTTGCGGAAGACAGCATAAAACAATTCGAGGTGCTCCTTAGTGATGTTTGCTAGTGCAGTGCTCGTGTTCATATCATTCGGTGTGGGATCGCGGAATTCAGCAATCTTAAGAAGTCGTTTCATTGAACGGTCCACATCATCCTAAAAGCATTACATTAGATGGGCACACCGGAACTCTCTGGAATAAAATCATTTTCATGAGAAAAAAAACAGCCAGCAGCAAACAGCGACGTAACAAATAGTTATAAAAGCGTTGCTGCTGACCAGTCAACCTTACGCTACTTTTCAAAGAGTATATAAGCTAACCAGCGCTAGCTAACGGGTGCGTATTGGAAAATACAAAGCATGCGTAATCACATTATGGACTAGATCATGTTTCCAGGACTAAAAGCTAAAGGCAGCTCCTGTAGCCAAAAATCCCATAAGCAATTTGAATGTAGCAAATCATATATTCATTATCATTAACCATCAACTGCTTTATATGCACTTTTCCCTGCGCTTCTCATCTCAAACTATGCCCTCATATTCATAGTGCGGCTCCGTCCTTTCTCCGACTCTGTGGCTCTACATCAAACTGGTGCAAGTAGTACATTGGTCCTTTGCACCCGGATTTTCCTACTCCATTTTTTCTAATCTCTATATTCTACATATGCTCTGCTGAGCTGCTTCCTCTCATCCAATCCTCACAGTTTTCGTTGTACTACGTATCGCTTTCTTATAATCAGGCTATTTCTCCTTCTATCTTTGTCTTCCGTTCACCCGCAATGCGAGGCAGTTCTTGACGAGGTGGCCGCAGGTGCGGCGGGAGCCAATAAACATGACCAAATGAGTGAGAAGGCAAAATGGGGTCTGCACTGAGTAGAGTAATTTGGCTGAACTTACAGCAAGTACATGACAGCGATCACATGTCGCCTGCTGGAATGGCACCAAACCAAGTGCCGACAATAGAAAAAAATTTTCGTTTGTCTTCCACTTGGTTAAAATTTGATACGGTGCAGCAACATCTTGATGCGGCGACAAGCGCGGAGTTTGTTATCCGGGAGAAAGAGGTAGCAATAAAGGCGAAAAAAAGGGGTTCGGGATACAGTAACCTTTGGCTGATCTTACAAGTTCCGATGTAACTAAGCCAATCGCGAAGACGAGGTATATATTAGGTTGTAAGGAAAGTTTTGGCCGGTTTTTGAAATTTCAACTTCGAGAGATCATAACTCGGCTCCGAGTGCATCTTTTCTCATAGAGTGAGCACCATTAGATTCGCCACACTCTTGGCAACACTATGCATACCTACACATCTCAATTTGATAAAGGGCTGATAATTTATATTGCGCGAAATGAAAAAAAGTCGACTTCAAATCGCCACTCTTTCTGAACACACTGCTACTGAAGGAGCTGGCCAGATGTTTTGGGAAGTGGGGCATAGTTAGTGCTAGATCTGATGAACATGATAGACGAGTAAGGGCCTCACCCTGGAACTGCTTCAATTAGTGGAAGAGGATTTGTGAAAAAACGCGCTTGCGCATGACTGCCGTGAGGGGTCCCGCGGCACCCTTTTTTTGTATTTTTTCAAATCAAGGCCACTTGAGGTGGTCAACTAAGGTTGCTTGTTGAGGGCCAATACTTGTGGATATCCCCTGCAAATATGGACGCTCATCGCCTTCTGCCGTTTTAGTTAAAGCGATTTGATCAATTGAAAATTAGAGCAGCTCGTCCTCATTTCTGCACCTCTGAAACCGGAGACAATGTGTTCCGTCCAGTGATACACCCCCTCCTCTTGCAGTATTCACATTTGTGGTCACCTTCGCTGGCACTCGGCTAAACAAGAACTCTTGAAGTGAAGTCATCGTAAAAGTGCCATTTTCGCAGCACTTTAAAACTTCCCTAATAAATTGAAAACCTTGTGGCATTCCAAATAAAACATATATTCTGAAAGAGCAACTTTTTCTCTATCTAACGAGCACAATATGTCAGCTGATTCATATTGACGCGCTCTGATACTTAAATTTATCTTGTGAACGCGAAAAAGCGGCCAGAACTTTCCTTACAACCTAATATTACTGAGACAGGCAAGACAACGGTTTAAAACCCAACATTGTATGGAATTACTAGCTCACACGCAACGTTGCCAAATCCTGTGCTAACGATGCACATCCGAGATGATTAGCCGTATTCAACTATGTTCTCTATCACTAAGGTGATATTTCCAATGTGGTGATAGGGAAGGGATTATTGGTCGAGTGAAATTAAAAAATCGAAAAAAATTGAGGACTTGAAAAATTCGCCGCAGGCTACGGTGCGAAATCCGTCCTAACGACGCGCGCCCGCAGATATGTTGAGCTCAACGCAAGCGCGTAAAGGGCGCGAGATTTCCATGAATGCTCCAAACTTCATTTTTACATGTGACACTTCTCCCTTTCTCCTGTACACATCATCAGAACTTCATTGGCTCTCCAAAGACAATTTCGGGAGGTTGTTTAGAGTCACTTTTCGAAGAGCGATTGTGTTCACGTCTAATCCTGACGAAGCTTCTGAGGTGTTGGTAACTATAAACTTCGTCTTTTTTTTTCTTTCATATGCCAAAACGGAATTTTCGTCTACTTCAGGCAAAAAGAGAGAATCGAGGATCGTGCATCATCACAGAAAAAAATACCGAACATTTTCACCAGGCAGATATCACCCATTTCGGAGCTTCATCCATGCATATACAAAAAGCACATTTACTCGCTTGAACTAGTTCAGTACGAGGGGTTATGCTTAATCATTAACTGTTGATGTCACTGGACAAAGGTATCCTACTAGCGACAGATACAGAACATTATACCATTTGAAAGTTTATAATGATGTTAATGATGTTTAATCACTGTTATACCTTTAACAGCCTATGGTAAAATAAAGTTGGGGGGGAGGGAGACGCAACTTGGCGTCGACGTTTCACCCACCCCGAAGCTTCTTTCCCTCCCTAGGCTTAGGCTAAAGCAGATGAGACCTATGCTTTGACATATGCTTTTTTATGTGGAAGGAGGAGATATCAATTTTAGCCTAAGTCTAGGGAGGGAAAGGAGTTTCGACGTCGACGCAAAGTTGCGTTTCCCCCCCCCCCCTCGAGTTTATTTGACCCACAGCCTTTAAATTGTGATTACTTAGTAGATGAAATATTATTCAAAAATACTTCTGTTAACATTCACATGTAGACATACTTACTCTTTTATATCGATGCCTTCGGCAAGTTTCGTAAACCTCGGCAAAAAATTTGTCCGACAGTTCATCATATCTCCGCCGACACAAATTTCTCTTTACACCAGCCATTCTGCAAAGAGGGTTGGGGTTATAACGGTGAGTGAATGGCGAGATCATAAAAACTCGAAGAAGCGATAAACTACGTTCAACTATAAAACGTACCAAGGTAAATGGAAAAGGAACAAGAATTCTGTACGGTACACGCCTCCCACCGTAATCCTTGACGTCCAGAAATTATTTCGGTCACAGAGTCGCTGCGGTCATACACCTCGCTGGCAACTTTTTCTAAATTGTCCATTGCTCAATGTGGCTGTTCTCTGTTGCTTAGAACGAATTATCAAGATAAAAAATTGTCATGGTATGCAATCAAGGGTGCTAATGTGTGGGAGGAGCACCCCACTAAGCGCGGCGTTTGGTGCTATTTTTGCCTAGGCTTTTAGCCTAGGCCTTGATTCAGGGATAAACCCCAACCCTCTCGAGTAAAGCTGAGGTACTGAGATAAAAGTATACACGTATGAGTACAAAATGAAGATTGTAGAAGGATGAGGGACAACAGCGCGAGAGTAAGAGGCCCCTCCAACTAGTACTCAGTCAAGAGTACATGTGATTGCGCGAAAGCATTTATGTACTTTGCAGTGTTTGGACTGTTTCTACTCTCGAAATTTGCATTCGCTGTTACCTCTCTGTGCTTTTTGCTGCTTTTTTGTGGTTTGGGTAATACACGGTGAAGCACATGTCTAATCAAATGGTACATGAATGGAACTGGATTGTAGTACCAATGCATCGCTTGAAATTGATTTGGAGGAATGAACTTTAGCTGTTAAGGGCACAGGTGCCATAAAACGTTAGCAGACGTGGCCCTGTAGTCCACAACAGTTTACCTTAGGTAATTGTTTTGGTACAAATAAAATATTCATTAGTACGTACACTCGAAACAATGCCTAATAGTATCCATGTGCGGCTTTCTATAAACCTCGGCATAACTTGTTAATCTTCTTGACTATTTAACTCTTCACGAGGTTGTTAGTACACCTTTACTGGCTAACGTTTTGGCGAAATCGCCTTCTTCAGGGCCTAAACGGGTTAAGGCAATTCATGACTACCCGGCTAAACACACCGTCAATCCACTGAAATTCGATATCACGCAGACCACCACGTAACCATATGATGAGCAACCCACTGCAATAATCTGGATCCCGGAGACCAACCAGTCAGCAGCGAAAGTACTGGTTGTTGCTCAACCTCACTATTGGAAGACTATCTTTATACAGGGCATCAACTCCCGTGTTATCATGGGGCATTCTTCTGCCTGTTCATTTTTGGATGAACGAACTGACTCCAGAATGCCTCAAGGGATTTTCGCGCGAGCAGTTGGGTTCTTGTGCCAACACCTCAATCCTGACCGTCATGTTTTTGAACACGGTGGGCTCCCGGAGCAGTTGATGTGCGTGACGGTTTTACCGTCAATGTGCTCCTTTGATCTCACGTGCAGAGGATAGAGATCGCCTATGCGAACGCCTTGTACGCAATCGACTCTATGACCGATTGTGTTTGATCCCCAGTTGTGTGGTATGGCAAACGAGTGGGAAAGGTGCAGTTGTCGGGATGAGTACGTATGCGAAACGGCAAGGCCTCTGCACGTGGATTAAAGGAGCACAGCGACGGTAAAACCAGGTCACGCACACCAACTGCTTTGGGAACTCACAGGATTCAAAACATGACGGAGACGACACCGAGGTTAGGGTTGGGGTGTTGACACAAGACTCTCAACTGTCGCGCGGAAATCCCTCGAGGCATTGTGGATTCAGTTCATACATTTAATAGTGAACCGGAGGAAGAATCCCAATGATAACAAGGGAATTGATGTTTGTTAAAAGGATAGCCTTCCAACAGTGAGGTTGAGCAACAACCAGTACCGTCGCTGCTGACCGGTTTTTGTCCAGGATCGAGATTATTGCGGTAAGTTGCTCATCATATGGTTACGTGGTGGTCTGCGTGATCTCGAATTTCAGTGGGTTGACGGTGTGTTTGGCCGGGTAGTCATGAATTAATCCGTTTAGGCTCTGAAGAAGGCGATTTCGCCGAAACATTAGCCAATAAAGGTGTATTAACAACCTCGTGAAGAGTTAAATAGTCAACAAGATTAACAATGCCTAGAGTTTCTATTAACTGGGAGAGATCTAAATATTTCACACAGTGCTCGCCAGTCGTGATTGCGCGCTGTGGGTAACCATTATACTCTGAAACCACTACTGGTTGTGGGAATGCCCATAAATCACAAGGATGGATGCAAAAATGCTGTCACCTAAATAACAACTACGCATAGCAAGTGGTGTGTAGTAGCGCTAGTACGGTTGATAAGCTTTTCGGACACTATTACTTGACGAAGCATGCTGTGCAAAGTGCATTTGAGAAACAGTGAATCACGTTCTACGTAATAACCCCCACAGAAGACTTGTACCACCCGTAGCAAGGAGCACCTTGGGTGTAAAAGGTGGGGGGGGGGGGGAATGGAAGCATTCGTTGTCGCGCTGTTATTCCTCACTGGAAACCGTCATTGCGTCATTAGGTCGATCGGGATTGCTCTTTTTCCTGATGATAGTGTATTTCAGTACGCCGCACCCGCCCGCCGTGGGCGGAGCTCATGATGGTCCATGTGCAGTCGTGCGGTCTTTACTTCTTGTCCCATGCCTTCCCCATATCACACTTGTCCCCATCTCACAGGTCGTTTTTCATATAATACCTAAGTTCGTGACAGACGGATGGACAAAAGGACAAAGGGATGGAGGGACGGACGTACAGACGAAGCGTTTTATGTATAGTAGGGATACTACTATTGAGTTACAAACTCTTGTATTATACATCTATTGCTATTATTACATTACGTAATGGGATGAGGTGTGGATTACATAATGGGATGAGGTGTGGAAAGGGAGTCGACGGAGTTGAGTCGAGGCGTCGCCCAAATGTCCTCCTGCGTCCAGCTGCTATCAGCTTAACTACCGGTAATACGACGGTGAAAAGAGAACGGAAGTAAGTGGCCAGAAATCCGAGAAATAGTACTCCCTTTCCTCCATCGATTCTCGACGTGGTCGACCATTTCGTCACGGGGCGGGTAGCCCGGACGGCCCTTCCATTGCCGTGTAGCCAAGTAATCAATGAGCAAAAACAGCGTGGAAGCAATATAAAAACTCAAAAGGCATCCCGTCGCTAACTGCAGACAGGCGAAGACGACAAGTAAGAAATAATGAAAAAGGGGGTCAAATCAAGTCGGGGGGGGGGGGGGGGAGACGCAACTTTGCGTCAAATTTTCACCGACGTCAAAGCTTCTTTCCCTCCCTATGCTTAGGCTGAAGCGGGTGACGGTTGGGACACACGAATCTAGGCCGTGACCCTGTGACAGCCTGTGGCCTTTGCCTTGTGACATGAATAATCCAGACAATTTGACTATACAACGGAACAGACTTGCAAGGAGGACACGATTTACATGAACAAATTGTCTGAATTATTTAAGGCTCAGGTCAAAGGCCACAGGCTGTTACAGGGTCACGGCCTAGATTCGTGTGTCCCAGCCTACACCCAGGCTAAAGCAGATGAAACCTATGCTTTGACAGATGCTTTTTCATGTGGAAGGAGAGGATATCAATTTCAGCCTAAGCCTAGGGAGGGAAAGGAGCTTCGACGTTGACGGAAAATTGCGTCTCCCCCCCGACTTGATTTGACCCGAAAAAGGAATAAAGGACAGAAAAGGAAACTCGCAAATTCTACGGGTAACCATCCAAAAACACTAAAAAAGATAATCAGCTGTTCAGAAAAGGGTCTGCGACATTCTTGTTTACGAAAGTGCGCCGCGACCGCTCCAACCCTGCCGTAGCTCCTTCACTCCTTCCATTCCAACCCACCATGTAGGTCGCCAGAAGGCGGAGCGAGTCAAGGAAGACGGCTGGAGCCAAAGAAGCCGCTCTGCCACAGCTCAGAGGCGCGCCTATCGCGGGGGAATCGGCAGATAGGCTTCCTAGACCCCTAGTTTTTGAAAATGGCTTTTTTAGGGACTCTTTATCACCCACATTATCCCTTTCACTGTCTTTGAGTACCCATCACGTAGCAACACGTAGCGGACGACGGCATTCCGGGTTACACCGTGTATGTGACAGTTAAATGACTCTGTTCTTTCCTACGAACCGTAACGCATTGCATGGCTTGCCTTTCATGAGCTGCCTTGCTTTTCGTTTGACTATGCGCCCGCGGAACGGGTTTACCACGTGAGAAGTGGTTCAGTCACTCAGGATAATTGTACTTGAGCGAATGTACGCATGCTTTGACTCACATATTCGCGGTCATCAAACATGATGGTTACACTCCTAACCCTCTTCATAAGAGATGAATATGTGTGTCGTTTCTTAAATGCTTTTGCACAAAATGTCTCCTCTAATCTATGTGAAGAACTTATCAAATGGGCTAGGGCCTGCCACCGATCAAGACGGCACTCTTAAGAGCGCTCTGTTTGTGGAATGCTCGACCTAACCACGTTACATTAGGCCGCTTCCATACTTTGCGCACCGACGCCGTCACGCGCGTGACGGCGTCGGTGCGCAAAGTATGGAAGCGGCCTTACGACGATCGTAGCGATTCCATGAATTCGGCTTAGAATCTTGGCATATTACCAAACTACGCATTTTGAATTCGTATTATGGCATAGTGCCAAACTATGCCGAGATTCGAATTTGAATTCGTGGGCGCATGCTACGATCATCATACCGTGTGTGTTTGGATTGAGCGTTTCGCAAAAGGAGCGCGTTTTTAGGTTGACGCCGTCGTCGGCGGCAAACAAATGATTTTGACGGCGGCACCACCAGTGCCGGTGTCGCTGCGCAAAGTATGACCGCGGCCGAGGTGGTATTATTTTACTGTGCTCGCAATTTTTTTGCGGATAGAGAGTCAGCTAACTTCAGCACCAGGCCAGCATCTACCGCAACCCTTAAAGGCATAAATACCGGCGTCAGTGGAAGTGTCATCACTTATTCACAGTGGACTTGACATAGAATAAACCTAGTCCACGTTCCCTTGGGATGGAGTAGCTGTGTGAGAGGAACGGCTATTATCAGGACCGAGTACTTATTAGGACACACAACAAGATGTATAATACATCTCTGGGGTGCATTTAACTATCATAGCTATCCTCAGTAAGTATTTGTGGTCGAGCCGGTTCACACGCATAGCCACAGCCTATGCGTGTGAACCGGCTCGACCACAAATACTTATTGAGGAACTCCTATTCAACCGAGCAGTATCCATATAATGCGGTTTTCGGCTGAAACCGGTTTTTCTGCTCACTTTTCCTTTTCTCGCTCACCATGTCCTCCTTGTGTCTAGCGTAGGCCTCTCATGACGCCTAGCTTTAATCGGCGGAGAATCCGACCAAATTTGTTTTCGTACCTCAGCCTTATAACTGTTCGCGGCTTTTGCCCGCTTCCACAAGAGATATACAGTCACTTTATTTGCAAATTTTCCGTCCTAATACTAAAGTTTAGTCCTCTGATGCTTCTCTCTGTGAGATAATTCGTTACCCTCTTCTCTATTTCGTTAACTTTTTCGGAGCTCAATGAGGAAGATTCGGAAACTCACGCGCCCGTTTCGTTTAAGGAAAGCACATTTATGGCTCGCATAAGAAATGCGCTCACGGCGAAATGTCTCAGCACGGGAAAATTTGACGCTCTTCCGACACGCTTTATTTCGAATTTCCCTCTGCACCTTTTGGTTGCTGTTCCGATAAAAGTCCACAATTGCTATCTTATTCCTACTTCCGTCCACTCCAAGCACGGTGACAAGGCTACCGAATCTTCTACCGGAGATATGAGGTCTGTTCCTAGCACAAAGACGGAGGTTGCACCCTGCCCAACGGTTCGGTTGTTCTTTGGACTCCGGACTATGATGAGGAACGCCGTTTCGTCTTTCTCACGAAAATGAAAAGCTTCCTCCTGAGCGATGTCTGGATCAGTGACTTCAAAAAATTTGCCCTATCCTGGTTTGCCCACTCTCCTAGGGTCTTTGACTGTCATAATCAGCTTACGATAACAGGTCAGAGTTACGCAATCGCTGTACCCAGGGCAGCAGATGTCGGCAGTCACTTCCAATCAACTCGCTGCCCAACTTCTGGCAGTCGAGGGTACAGTACAGGACACTGTCTCCTCATTATTCCTGCACGCTCTGAGGACCCTCTGCGAGTGAACCAACATCCTGGCGATTGCACTTCATGCCACCCTTCGCACCAACCCTACCCTGGCTATTCGGGATCTGGTAGGCCGTCACTACATCACGGCGACTCATCTAGGGAATGGATTCGTTCGAGTGCGAAAGTGGTTCCCTGCCCCCTCCCATGCTCTCCAGCTCCTGCCGTTCAATGGCACTTATAACGAACTCCCTCGAATTCGAATTTCTCTGCCCAGCGGATCACGATGGTTCGCTTTTCTGGCCTCTCAACGCTTGGGTCGTTGGTCGATCCAAGGGGGAAGCATGCACAGACGAGAAGTCCTTTGTCCTGTCAATCAACTCCAGCCTCATAGTCCGCGCTAGAGACAGCTATCTCCGTTGTCCTTAGACAGAGTTGAGCAAATTTCTTCATCTCCCGCTCTCAGTTCCTTTTTATTGCCTCCGGACCTTACTATTTCATAATTTAATTTTTTTACATAAAACATTATTTCATAATATCCCTAACCAACCCATCTGAAATGGTAGCTGATAGTCAGTTGCACGAGCTTCGGACTGTCCGCGATCAGGAACGACTGCTCGATCATAATACTGGGTTTGGATCGCAGTCGTCAGCCGATCACGACTCTCACTCTTGATCATCTACCTTTTATAACCGTGGTTTTGGTCGTTTGTTTCACCTTTCCGGGTTTGGGTAGCCCTTTGCTGCTCATTCGTTCGTCTGCGTATTCTGAAGTATTTACTATCTACTTAAATTAATGTCAGTTACTCTGGGCTGATGCCTTTCCTCAAGAATACAAGCAAGCAGCCAGTTACTACCTGGTCCACCCGATACCGATGTCACCGTAATGACCCCTCATCTCCAATCGGCCCCACCCTCCAGTAGCATGTCCCCAGATGGTCTCGAAATTTCCAAGATAGAGATAGTGGAGAATTCCCGGCCACCAAGGACTTCTTCGGTTCCGATCAACGTCCTGGTCGTAGCCGGGGACCGAAATTTCTTCGTGAACTTAGATTCCTATTCAAGCCAACGGGTTGAGCATGCTCACCCTAGTAGACACTGGGGCGGGGCTTTCAGTCGTTGGTAAATCTCTTCTTTCCTTTCTGGGCATTCACACCCTGAACGACAGCTTCGTCCCGTCGGCCGTAGAAATGGCCGGCATCTCAGTAACTTCTTGGGATCAGCTACGCTCACTATGACCATCGGGAGCAAAACCCTCCAACAGATCGTCCATAACACTGCCACCCAGTGCGTACCTTCACCTGCTAACGTGTGCAACCTCATTTTAGGGAATGATGTGCTCTCCCGTCTCCCTTCATGGACCTTGGACAACGGGAATCAGGTGTTTCACTTAACTGACGACAAGGTTAGAATTCTGACCTGCTCGGTAGCCGAGCCAGCTACCTCCCCTCCACCCAGAGACTTGGCGGTCAGAGCCGCCGAGACCACCGTGTTGCGCCCAGGACGGAAACCCTGGTCCCTTGCTATCTGACAGAGGCGGACACTGATCACTCTACCTTCATGTCCTCTGCTCGGGTGCTGGAAGAAGGGCCTTTCATCGCGCTTGCGGTTTTTCACCGCCAAGAAGCTTGGTTGTCTGTGGCCAATCCCTCCATCTCCCCTTATGTCCTGTTTAAAGATCAAGCTCTGGAGTCACAACCGGTATCGGTGTCAGACATCGGCACACTATCCCCCGATCCCCCGTCAAGGCTTTAGCACCAAAGTACGCCTGGCAGACCTCCCTAGAGCTGATCGCTTCTCAACAAGAGAAGTACCTTTCCACATCGACCTATCTAAGGCCGAGGTAACTGACGATGAAAAACGTCGATTAGAGACCCTGTTCGAGGAATTCGGAGACAGTATTTCTCTATCTTCCTAACACGTCCGGTCCTACGAAGAGTCACCTATCTCTGTCAACCACCACGGAGATGTCGTCGACTCGATATAGACCCACCCGTATACCAGCCAGATTCAAGCAATATTTGGAAGATCACATCAATAAATTGCTCTCGGCTGGCCGTATTGTCGAAAGTGACACCCCTTAGGTACACAGTAGTACTGGTAAAAAAAAGACGGCTATCTCCGAGGCTGTCTTGACTTCCGCCCTCTTAATGATGTAACCATACCAGACCACTACCCACTTGCACGCATTGAGGATCTACTTCAGACAGGTGCTGGCAATATGTTCTACACTACTCCAAATCTGGACTCCTGATACATGCAATTGCTCCTCGACTCTAAAATTCAAGAAGATTGCGAGTGGGCTACCCATGGAGGGATTTGTTAGTTTGTCTACCTTCCTTTCGGTCTCCGTAATGGCAGAGCCTATTTTGCCCGGGCTATGACACGTATTCTCGCGGGACTTGACAATAATTGTCTAGCTTATTCAGACGATATTATCATTTTTGATAAGGACTTATCATCCCACCTTCAACCCCTGCGCAAGGTGTTTGAGCGGTTTCGATCAACATTCAGGCTTCTGGCAGAAAGCTTACAGACATTGCTCAGCCCAAAATCAACTGGTCATGAAATTTCTCACGCCTGCTATCGGCTGGCAGAATGCAACACAAAGGCTATTCACGGCATGCCGCGCCCAAAAACCATCAAAGAAGTGAAAGGGTTTGTAGGATTGGCAAACTTATTTTGAAATTCATCAAAGAGTTCGCCGCCACAGCAGCACCTTATGCGTTGTGTAAGGGGAAGGCAAAGTTTGAAAAGGCCCCAGCTCAAGAAAAAGCCTCAAAGATGTTTGGCCTTCCCTAGAGATTATGAATTTGTGCTGCACATCGATGGCAGCAGGGTTGCCGTGGGTGCAGCCCTTCTCCGAGAACAGGAGGACTCTGATCTGCTCTCTGCGATTAGGTTTTTCAGTAAATCTCTTTCTGATTCCCAACAGACATGGAGCACGATCCTTATAGAACTCTTTGCAATGATTAGTGCCCTTTGCTACTTTCGCACCACTATCTACAATTATCTGACCCGCATCCGATCCGACCATAGGCCAATCACTTTTCTCCACCGACAGAATAAAACCCATGACAATCTGGTGAGATGAGCCATAGAGCTCCAGAGTTATAACGTTGTCATCGAATATCTCAGAGGAACCCCGAACGTGATTGCCGACTACCATAGCCGTTCAGAAAACCCCACCAATAAATTCGAGGATGGCACCAGAGACGGAGGACATCGTCGAGCTCCCCGTCTGCATTGTCCAGACCCCAGTATCCAAGCCTGTTCGTATCCGGCCCTATGTTATCCTCATAGAGCAGAAACAAGACCCATTCGGCAAATATTTGATGCATTTCCTGGAACGGGATCCTCGTCAGATCGCGCCGCGGAGGAAGACAGGACCCGGTGTCTGGAACTCGTCCACAACTGCGCTATACGCAGTAACGGATGTCTCCATAAGATACCCCCACACCCAATTCGTGCCTCTCTCGTCGGATCTCTACCATTTTCCTGCCGGACAAGCTCCGAGAACCTGTGTGCGTAGCCCTGCATTCCTCTCCTACGGCTGAAGACCACATCAATTGGAGTAACACCTTAGCCAAAATTTCCCGCAAGTACTTTTAGCCCTCCATGAGGGAAGACGTCTACAAGTACGCTCGATCCTGTGACTGGTGCCAGCGCAAGCGTCCTCATCCAGAAAACCGCGAGCGTCTGATCCCTCTTCACGCCGAGGTTATCTTCCAAAAGGTGTATTTGGACCTCATTAGCCCGTATCGCACTTCATCCAACTTTACCAGCTACATTCTGTCATTATCGACCACTTCTCCAAGTTCGTGATTGCAACTCCCCTACCAGACTGCAAGGCCCTCACCGTCGCCCGCGCTTTTATGGACGAAGCAATCCTCAAGTTTGATGACGTAAACGAACTTATCTGATAATGCGTCCTATCTCAAGAGCGAACTGATGACCGAGCTTGGAAAACCTTTGCGGGTAAGCCGCTCCACCCTTTACCCCCACGAGGGCAATGGATTATGCAACGACGTTCAGGCCATGTTATGAACTTACGTCTCCAAAAATCGGATGGCCTAGGATCAATTCGTCCTCGCCTGCGCTTTTGCCTAATATACCGGCGTCCATTCTTCCACAAACGAGCCCCTTCTTCTGAATCTTTGGACGTGATCCCGTCTTTAGCATAGATCTTATTGATGCTAGCATTTATAAGAAATCCTTGCCTTCCACCCTTCACTCCGCTTGGGCATCCGATGGCGTTCAACGCACGGCGCAATGCCGCGTACAAAAAGCAGTACGATCAGTTCAGCCCACCCCACCACAACGTTTCGGGTCCATCCCGAGTTGAACGCTCTCCCCTACCAACTTTTCTACGATCAGCGGTTGATTGATGGCACTGCGCCCGAGGAGTGCCAGATGTTTTCGTGGGTCGTCCGCTGCCCGAACCCGTAGACTCTGCCGTCGGATCATCAGGGCCCTACTCGACAAGGAGATTGCATCAACCTCTCTGGCCTCATTACATTCTATAGAGGCAATACTGGCTCTTGGAGCCTTTCGCCAGGGGATCTCGGGTCGACATTTACACTAATGACTCCGTCAAGGAAAGGGGGAAAGACGTCGTCGTCCTTCTGAGCACGAAGGTGGGTCCCGCCGCCGAGCGAGGAGAATTCTTGGATGATCCTTGGCGCCTAAAGGTGGCCCTCACGCGTTGCAGACATGGTCAATTTGTTTCAGGCCACGGAGCAACCCTCACTCGTCCCCAGCAGGTTGTACAATGGGCTCGTCATCGTGGCGCGCACGACGGCACCAGCACTACCAGCTATATTGCTTAACCACTTTTTTATCTTTTCCCATCATTTCGAGTAAGTATTTTCCTCTTGAGTATTACTCCAAAACATATATCTCTTTTTTTTCTGTCTTTTTATCACCTTTATTATCCGGTAGAGGGGGGAGGGGTAAGCGTTCGCTGAGGCCTCTTCTCTTCCCATGATTGATGATTCACTGAATTCCTCGGGGTTACGGTACTACCCTATATATGTATCTAAGGTCCGACGCCGCCTGGAGGACCGTGAGGGAACGCCGGACCCTGTCTCGGACCAATTGGCAATCTTCTCCGACTCTGTGCTTCCATCGTCTCCACCGGGCCCACCGCGTCCACTACAACTACCGGACTGGTCCCCTTTCATTTACTAGGTTGAGTCAATATGAATCGGACAAGTTGACAAATTTTATCGTTACCATACAGCTTTTCAACCACAACTGGGATTTACTTGAACTATGCTCCATCTTTATCGGTGACCTTCTCGCTTCGGTTCGGCAGATCATGGATGCCCTTGCTCCAGAAAACGGGCTGGACCTCAAAGAATTTCTTGAGTGCCATCTTGACGTCGTCGCGAGTTTTGAAATCTTGGCCGTCCAGGTGGCGTTGGATGTGGGAAAAAGGTGAAAATCCGAAGGGGCCAGGTCTGTGGAGTACTTTGGGTGTGGAAGCACGGTCCAACTGTACGACAACAGCTCGGCCTTGGTCGATCTTGCAGTGTGCGGTCTCGCGTTGTCGTTCTGAAGGTAGACATGTGACCACCGCGACCGACCGCGTTCGACCATACGGCATCACCGCGGGTACCTCGACTGCCTCCAGCACTGTTGTCGTTTCCTCGGGTCGCGTCGTTATCTCAGTCGTATTTCTCGAGCCCGGCAGCCTAGATCGTTCCATGGTAGTTTGAAAGTACCATAAACATCCCTTTACACCTCCCTAAAACACAAAAGTCCGTCCCGAACTTAAAAAAACCAACTCAACTCAAGCGGCGTTGGAAGGTGATTCCGGGTGTGGCTCCGGGCGAGTGCGGCTGCCAGGAACTGGTGAGTGACGGGAACGGTTTATTTGAACTCGATGATTTAGGCAGATAGGTTAGTGATAACATACTTATGTGGGAAACGTAACAAAAGGAAAATCTTGAATATAAAATGCTTCAAAGGGAGAAAAAAATGTTTCCTTTTCAGCGTCCCGGAAAGACCGTTTCCAGATGTGAAACGGCACAACGGAGTGTGCGTTCTCGACCCAGCGAATGAGCGTACCAGAGTGTGGGGGAGACCGAAGCGACTCTACCTGACCCAAAATGAATTGCCCGTGGCGGCATCTGCTGATGGCCACGTTTAGACGGAGGCGGTTGTCGACGAAAGTCGACGCTCCCTGCTCTATATTCGTGCGCGTGGACAGTGTATTACCGCATCCATTTCGCGCTTTTGGATAAAGTCTACGGTTGCAATCTCGACCTGCCGCTGTGCGGTAAAGTCCACTAAGGGTCTGTATTGCTCGCGGTAGAAGGTAATAAGGCAGAGCTGATTTGGTGTCAGTCCCGCCCGGAGTAAGTGGTCTATGAAGGAGAGACATCTTGAAGCTTTCTCTTCGTTGAGGTAGGATCGCGTTGGCGCATAGAGCTTCGTTGGCCGTCAACCAACGCGAAAGGTATGCGAGGGTTAAGAAAGCGGACACGGTTCAGTGGTACTCGCCGGTACTGTGGTTTGGCTCCATTAACATATTGGGTAACGCATTCGAGGCAGGGTGCGCTCTAAGGGTAGTAATCAAGTTCGCACACGGTATCAAGGGTGATTAGGAAGGCATCTCCATCATGCTGCGCGCCCCAAACAAGGCTGGATTGGCATCGCCTGGACACTTAGTGTGAGGCTGCAACTGATGTGTGTCACTCACGTATAACTGCGAGGCGTCTGGGAAAAGCGTGGTAAGACAGGCGAATATCGGCTCTGGGACTTGAGATGCTTCATCGAAAATGATCGCTTTACGGTCTGTAATGTGGGTTTTAAAGATACCGCCCGTGCCCGTTGTATTAATCAGAGCCGTTATCAAGAGCAGAACATGCGGGGTCGGACGCCGAACATTAGCGATACCTTCTTTTTGACACATCCGAAACTTCCTTCTCGGCGAGGATGTACTCTTCGATTTCGGTCTCAGTCATATTCATGGAGCGATCGGGGTCGCGGGCGTATTGCTCATAGGGCGTGTGCCCTCGGCGGAATCGAGAACACAGGAGACGGTAAACGCACTCCAGGTCTTTAGCGCACATTGAGAGCGTAACGGTCACTGCCTCGGGAGCTCCTTCGATGAATGCGAAAAACTTCCTTATCATGCCCCTGTGTTGGACCAGATTCACCACTTTACATAGACCTCGGCCTGGGGTTCACATGCGGGGTCACAAATGCGAAGCGATCTACGCGGAAGAAGTACTTCGACGAGGCTTCCAACGCTGTAACACGAAGTATACAAGATGCCTTCGCGTATCCTCAGGGTGCTGTAGAGCTGCTCGCGTGGGCGTAGCTGAATATACCCAGACCAGATCCTTAATTGATACTAAGATATGATCGAAACTGAGCGTGTTTGTTGTCACGTCGACGGCGAACTGCTCCAACACTATGCAGTGTAGATACCGCCTGTCAGGCCCGATTATAAAGAAATCTTTCGCTTCTAAGATAACCCCGTACCAAACCTACCTGTCACCTTCAGATATAAAACGGGATAGGGGACCTCGTGCAATGGCGGGGCCAACGTCGCGAATAGTACTCGCAGGGTGTTTGTTGATTGGAGCGTACGCGAGAGAGCTGTCGCGAAAATATACAGCGGCCTCTAGAATTTAAAGCCCCATCACGTGTGAGCGACAACTGCGGACAGCGCTAGTGCGATGGCGCCTACGGTACTTGCGAACGTAGTATTGCGTATGCGCTAGACTATTGCGCATCTTGCTCTTGCAGGTTGGGCATGTGCCTCTTGCGCCTCACCCAGTGGCTCCGGACGACTTGCCTGGGGTTACATCCATTTGCGCATCTCCTCTCAAAGCCAAGAAAAGTGTGGTTGGACCACACACCGAGGGATGTACCAGTTTGTGTACTTGCCGTTTGGTCTGCGTAATGCGGGCGCGTACTTTTGTAGAGCAGTGGCTCGTATACTGTCAGGACTCGAAGATCACTGTCTCGCATATATTGACATCATAATATTCAATAAGACCTTCGACGAAATCTGCAAACATTTCGAGCAGTACCAAGTTCGACTTTCTATAAAACTTGGCATTGTGTTATTTATATGTAATTCTTATTGAAGCCGTGACCAAGATGTTAATTAGATTTATTCGGCTAACGTTTCGGCCTTGTCGCCTTCGTCAGAGCCTGGAAAGACAAAGATAAGTGCGATTTGTCCCTCAAAACCATTTCAAACTTACAAAATAGTTCTGTCCAGACCAGAAGAGTTTAAAAAGGAGTTTCAAACCACAACTACGGTGGAACTAACCTGTAAACACGACATTTCGGGCAGTGTTTGACCGGTTTCATGTATTCAACATTAAAACATCGGGTAAGAAACTAACTGAAATCGCTCGTTCACAAATTACCTTTTTGGGTCACGAGATATCCCTCACGTCCTACAATCTGGCTGATCGCAATATCCGCGCTATCAAGGAGTTCCCCACACCCACCACAATCAAGGAAGTGAGCGCTTCGTGGGCACGGCAAACTTCTTCAGACGTTACATTCGTGACTTCGCTTCTATTGCATCCCCGCTTCATGAACTGATGGAAGACAGCGCAGTGTTCGCATGGGGTCCTGTCAAGAGTAAGCGTTCGTCACACTGCGAGACCATCTCATGCGTAAACCATGCCTGGCATACCCTCGCGACCAGGACTTTATCCTGTGTACCGACGGCAGTGCTATTGCAGTTGGGGCGGGTCTTTTCCAACAAGCACCCGATGACCCCCAAAGACCAGCATTGCTGTCGTTTTCTCGGGTCGTGCCGTTATCTCAGTTGTACATCTCGAGCCCGGCAGCCTCTCGAGGCAGATACCGTAATCATCCCTTTACAAAGCTTGTACACTCAAGTGTATCGTGTAACCTAGGCCTTAGTGGAGGGGGGGGGGAGGTAGGGAATGTTGTCCTGAAATTTTGTTCTGGAATGAAGGAACGATAGTACCATAACCGCTCAATAGGATTGTGACGTTACGATCGACGCAAATGCACTGAGACTATTGAAGTTTACGTCACCTTCGTGCCAATGAGCGGGTATTCTTGAAATGGTAGATGTGTTGATTGTATTCAGAATCATATCTTGATGACTATCACCTTATTATGGCTCGTTACATCATTCCATCTGTGGCTCTACCGTGAGTTTTCAAAATGGAATCAATGGTCTTGCATTTAAGCATTGATTTACGGAGACGTTTTATTTTGGTTTTCTCTTGTGGCTAAAAACTTTTCATTTCATTCTGATTTTTGTTGAATTGCAAATTTTTTGATTTTTCCAGTTATTCTTTTGTAGATTTTTTGAGTTTCTTTTACGCAAAGTGCTTGATTCAGCATGATTTCGCATGCAGGCACTCCACTCGAAGCGGTTAAAATAGGTTCTTAATCTCGCTTTCAGTTTTCTTTCTAAAACTGTTTTGCTTGATATTTCCATGGATATAGTTCCACCTATTTTCTGTAGCGTTTCATGTTGGCAACTCTAGTTTTTTTAATTCTTTGGTCCTAATCGGTAGAGATGGTTGAATGGTCAACGTCGATTAAAAAGTTAGGTTGTTATTTTCAAATGGTGACAAAGTGCTGTGATTACATGAGTAGTACCTTGAGGGTACCCCATGCACTAGCTTTTCTTTGGAGGGCCCTTTGACCGTCTTTTGACGTACGATGATTTCATCGGTTTTCGAGGTACGTTCCTCTTCCCTCCGATGATCCTGAACAGCAATATAGTGTTGTGGAAATTAAGATCTTCTGTGGCTTGAGTATGGCCAGGTCATTTAAAAGTGGTGGTGCGCATTCTCGGCACTGCGCTACCTACACTCATCTACAGGGTTATGTCCTGCCTTATGAGGGTAACCTTATTTTCGTACCGTGCTTAAACTTAAACACGGGGCAGTCGTACGAAAGACATAATCTCTCCATGCGTAGTATTGCTGGAGAGCAACTTAGCTGATCGTATCGATAACTCGAATTTTCTGTTCAAGTGGCTTGTGTTTTAGTGCGCTTTACTCGGCCTATCGATCCTATTTCTATCCAAACTCACCAAGTGCATTTGGTATTCGATCACTTGAGGATGCAATTAATTCACTTAATGCGAACGAAAACACATTAGAAGCCTTACGTTTTCTCAATCAAACGCCAGGTTCTTCTTACACTAATTAACTTTGGAATCTATTTATCCTACTACTAGCACCGTTGGTTTTTTTTTCAGACGTTTCTTACTTGAGCTCTCTAAGTCCCACCGCTTTGGGAGTGATGGCTCTTCGAGGTTCAGAACTCAGCAAGTTCGTGCCTGTTACAAAATGCGAAGTGGATGAGGATGACTTGTTGTTTTCCAAATTGTTATCTAAGGTGACTAACTCTTTCTAGGTAGTAGGTTAGTATTTGTTTCTCAGACATGGTCTTTTGATGGGCATAATTCTTTTACCGATTGAGAATCGTTTATTTATTTTTAGTTCAACTTAGGTGACGACTGGAACTCCGCATTAGCACGGCTGTACAGGTTGGTGTGTTATTGCCACTTGTTAGTTTACATATGTTTAAAAATATTGCGTACACTACATATGCAATTTGGTTCACTTACATCATTGCAAGGTTCAAGTGCAATCACTGAAAACAAACTGTGCCCAGAAAATGTTTCTTGAACAGGTAGCAAACTGGCAAAGTCATATGATTGCTTCCGGTTGAAGTGGATGATCAAGCTCAGATACTTTAGTCATACCTGGAACGATGCTGTTTGGGTATAAAAAAGGGGGAGGCTGGGTTTGAAAAGGTTCGGTTGCTTCATGACTCCTCTATCTCTGGTTTAAATGAAATAACTCGTGGCTCACGATCGTCTCTTTGTACTGACTGCCCACCTAATCGTTAGGATGTAAGTTTAGATGAATAAGCATATATTTCTTCTCCATGTCCAATTTGCTCGCGTAGAACTCACTTGCAGGCTGGCGATGTCATTAGAACTCGTAAAAAATCATGACCTATTGTCTATCACGGCTCAGAATGAATCAGAAAAAATTTGCACAAAAACGCCAATTACCGTATAGTACATAGGGTTTCGTGCCCGGAAGAAGATCTTGCATGTCCTGAGGGATGGCTAGCCAGGCGCCCGAGTCAAGTGGTGCGATTGTACCAGCTCTTACGCATCTTATTTATTAAGACAGAGGTACTTTTCATTCAGAATATCATCAAAATTACTGTAGATGTGGCTTAGTCTCAGTTTTAATAAGGATTTCAGGTGCCCTTTGACTCATCCGTGGTGGGATTGGAAATTGTTCCATTTCTCTATGTGGTATTCACTCAATTTCGTGATAGCAACAAGCAGCTTTCATTGCTAGCTTTGAAAATTCTTTCTAATGTCGCTCTGAATGCTCCACTCTACGCAGTTTCTATATTCACATCAGGCATGCTGCTCAAATGTGCTTTTTATTCCCTTCACACCAGATCATTCCTATTTAGAATGGCTTCACCTCTTATCCAACATGGTCACGCGTGGTAAATCATTGGAAGAAAGGCTACTATCACATAAGGTCCGTGAGTTTGGCATGAAGTCATACTCGTTGTCTGATGATATTCTGTTGATGATATCGCCCGTTAACTGCATGCAAATCTCCGATAACACCAGTTCAGTCTTTTTGAAAAGTGTTGGCATCTTTGCAGCAAGAGCAGTAGTCTACATTGGTATGGGAATGTGGAAGGTTTTTTGCATATTAGAAAACCGCGAATAAATCTCGCAGGGAGGGTGTTATGGGCACAAAGTGCTGTCAGACTCCCTTCGCCTGAGCACACCTTTCGAATCTGTGGTGACACGACAAGGCTTAAATCTCACATGAAGAGCGACTACTACCGTAAAGGCTGCGTTCGTACTTGGCCACGCGATAACTGCGGCATTCACGCCAACACTGAGCATCGCGGTGTTCTGAGTTGAGGAAATCGCTATGTTCATGAAGTTTGTGTGCAGCCGAGGGAAGTCAAATCAATATAAAAATATGCATATGTATGGTAATAGGAGCCAAATCATAGTATTCTTGTGTTCATTCGAGTGTTATGTCAGATAGGGCCAACGATTCCTCTCGATTTCTGAGTTATCATCGCATATTAGAACATAGAGTAGAGGTCAAAAATATATGCAGTTTTGAATTTTGAGTATAACTTTGGTCGACGTTTACACATCTCGTTCATTTTTTTCGTCTTTTGAGGGCGACTGTTACTCAATAGAACAAAGTATCTTAACTGAGTAAGGTGCAGGGTCGAGGGTGAAAAATTCGTTCAACCGAAAACTTGAAAATAACCAAGCCTTCAGAAGAATTCTGTTAACCATAAGAAAGCCTATACGAAACTAACAGATGTGCTGTAGTCACTGGGAGTGAGGCTAGGACTTGTTACATGTCATTTGGAATCATGACAGCTTCACATGACCCTCAGGCACGCAGTTGGTCGTTTATAGTTTTCAGATAAGTAAACTTTCAATCTCCACCATGGATCCTACTCAGCTGAGGTATTTGTTTCGATGTGTTGCCTCCAAAACTCTAGAGAATGAAGGAGATATGTAAATGAGATGATATGGTTAACATTCAAAACCCATATATTTTTGACCGCTTCTGTGTATGTGCCATGAATACACAGTCATCTTTAATGTCGTTTCCTGGTAATACGGTTACAATAAGTAGATGTGGTCTTACAGTTATTTCTTTTGTTTTGCGATACTTCTTGTCTAGATATGTCAAAATGCCTTGAATACTTTGGGTGTCGTTGACTATCAGTTGCGTTCCGATATTTACGAGCTTTTCCTGCCGGAGAAGGAACCATTGGTATATTTCGGATTACTCTGCTTTCCTTCAGTTCCTGACGTGGCTCTTTCAGGTTGATCTCGTTTTGATCCACGGTCTTTGTGGGAGTGTAGTGTATACTTGGCGTCAAAAAGATCACTCCAGTAATATTGTTTCCGACTGCTGGCCAAAGGTTGTTTCATGGTCTCTGCCATCACGTGTCACATTTGAATGATCAGTCAATTGTAGGATTGGCTTCATCTCGACATTCCACAGCCAATGCGAATAATTGGTATAGATTATTACTCATCCTTAATGCAGTTTACTGGTATTATGGAGAGTTTGCAGGTACACTCTGAACCACTGTTGAATTTGTACATGTGTTTCGTTATGTACTGCAGTTCAGGTTCGTGCAGATCGTTTCAAACACCAATTGGAAGCTGCTGGGATTGGCAAACGGCCAGTCATTTTCATCTGTCATAGTATGGGTGGTTTGCTCGCCAAGCGATTACTGTTAGATCTCCCTGCCTTGGCAGAAAAAACGGTGCGTTATTCTTCTTCAGAAGTTTGTCTATAGTAGAATCATGAGCGACAGATTTCGGAAAGCATTTGGTTGTATCAAACACTCGTCAGTTGACGTGATCTTTCTTTGTTATAGGTCGGAATACTTTTCATCGCTACACCTCATCGAGGATCTCCAATAGCTGCATGGGGATATTCAATTCTCCACCCAACTGCAGACGTTCTGTTCTTATTGGAAGAAAATCCTTTGAACAAAAAGGTGGGTGGTTTCTTCCGCTAAGGGGAAAGCAATTTTGCTTTCAAACTGTTTGCTACTCCCTTAAGAATTTTTAGATTTTGCTTTTCAGTTAAATGAAGACTTCTGGAAGATCAGTGATAAGATTCCTGTGATCGTAAGTATGGCAGAAACCAAGGAATCTGATCTCATCGGTAAGTTTCTTTTCCCAAATAGTTGGTTTATAATTCCCAAATTGTTGGCTTATAAAGTACTGGATGAATCCTTTGTTTTTCGTGAAGAGGCATAGTATCTCACCTCGCGACTGTTCCTATGGCGCACCGCCTCCAACAGAGGCAGGTAACTAGTTGCGCCGTGTCGCCTCTGCCGGTCGGTGCCATGTCTTCCCCCCTCCCCCCCTCCCCCCCGGAAGTAGAAGAGCTCCGGGCATTTGCTGCGAGAGTACCACGGTGGATTTTGGAGGGCGGGAGCTTGCTCTCATGCTCTGCAGGCCGCACAGGTCGCAGTGCGGTCAGGCGTAGTGTGGTCGGCTTGGTAAGTCGTTGGTAAGGCGTACGCAATCCCCGAGAGTACGTTCAAGAGCGCGCGATGCGGGGTGCAGGCATCATCTTACCGTAAATGTCCTTTAGTCGATGACGTGGGGGATGAAACGCGATTTGACCTGAGTCCGGCAGAAGGAGGTGTAGATTGGCTAATGCAAGTAATTGTGTGTTTAATAAATATTTTCATCATCAATGTGTTTGCTGTTGTATACAGGGTACCTTGAAGGCGAAAAGGGGTTGAGCGACTGCCGCAGGAAATGCGTGCCGCTGCCGATATCTCTGTGCCGGGTACGCCAGGGCTGGAACCCATGCTCCTATACGGCGGTTGCCATACCATGAGGAAAACAGTATGGTTCAGGGCAAGCCCATGTAGGATGGCAGCAGCCCATTAGCACGGAGCCAAGTGGTGGGGTATGGATACTCAGAATCGCATCAGCGGTTAGGAAGGCAACAGGTCATTGCCGAGCTGCGACACATAGTATGGATAATTATGCATTACCGTGAATATATTCTTCACTGGGCGCTGTTATGTTGGTAGGGAAGGGAGCAACAGTAAAATATGGGGTCAAACGCGTGACTTTACAGGAGGATTTTCTTCGAAGGCAGCGACATCACTAATGGCTGTAGCATGTTATATATCATTCGAAAGAGATTTGTCTGCTCTGCTAAGAAATATGTACCATATTCGAGTGTCTTAGAATGGGACCGATTTTGTGGCTGGTGAACTTTAGGTCTAGTCAACAAAAATTGACCAAACCGACACTCAATTAAAACACTACATTGCACTTAGGGAAAATCAATAAATCACGTGTTTCCTGCTAAGTTCCCACCTCTTCTACAGGTTCAAATAATTGGTCTATTGATAAGTTGTGTCGCTCTCTTTTCATACTTCGTTATTTTTTGCCACAGTTCGTCGACTATTCTTTCGGCACATATCTGTTTGTAGAGCAGATGAATTTACTCCGGATGATATATGACATGCTGCACAAACTTGTGACTTAATGAGATATTTATTTCGAAGAAAGCGAATCTTGGAATTACATGATAACATGCCTATACATTAGTGACGTCTCAGTAAGCAGTGCATGGGGATGTGAATTTCCTTGAACTAAGGAGTAAAGCGTTTAGATGAGTGGAAAAGTGAAGAGAGTGGGCGGGACGACAGCCCAATCAGGCTGGGCGAACGACGAGGCAGTGGGAGACGGTCGTCTGGCGCGGCCCCTTGGAGCTAATTTGCCAATGGGGCACTGCCAAAGCTCCTCCCCTAAAAAGGCTTGGGTATATCTGGGATAGTTCAGACGGCCCATGCGCCCCATTGGCAAGTTAGCTGCAAGGGCCGCGCCAAACGACATACACCCGTTTGTGCGCCAAAAAGTTAAACGAGGTCATTGCGCTCGCAAAGCTTCGCCCGTTCATGAATTGGCCGCGCGCCAGAGGTGAAACTGCCTCTGCCTCGGGGCAGTTGCACCTCTGGCGCGCGGCCAATTCATGAACGGGCGACAGCTTTGCGAGCACAATGACCTCATTTAACTTTTTGGCGCACAAACAAGCGGAGGCCCTTAACTCTTCTTAAGATAAAAAGTAACATCTTCTATTTGTATCGTCAACAGCTTGAAAGGTATGGTAAAGTACAGGCTGTTGACACCTTTGTTGTGTATACACTCTCGCAGTCACTTTTGCTCCCCTAAACTAATGATTACCCTTGATCCTTTTTTGCCCGAATGACCCTTCATTTGCATTTGAACAATTCGCTCATTGTCCTAAGCTGCTTTTGTCACTGATGGGAAAGATCTGCTGAAACGGTTTGGACCTTATTTTCAGGTACGGCAAAGGGCATCATAGTACCGACTCAGTCTGCCGTGTATGAAAAAGGAGCAGTTTATCACATTGAAGAGGTATGTTTGCGTGTTGATTTCATCTCGTAGCACTTTAGTAAAAGTATTCGCTCAGTTTCGCATTTATGGTGGTGTTCGTAACTGTAATTGAAGTGAGGACAGTTGTTATCAGGGTTATGAGGTATGAGTCTCAGCAAAAAATGCTTGTTACTGGGGTACAGTCAGATTTTCTGCAAAGCAAAAATAAGTATCTCGTTATTATGTACTTTTTTTCAATGCTTTGCTCTTACAAAAGTGCTATGTTATGGGCAAAAGCCTAGGTACCGGACGGGACTTGAACCCGCATTCCATGTTTTCCTGGCATATGTGCTAATGTGCATATGCCCGAGGGTATGGAGCATGTGTTCGAGTTCCGTCCGAGACCTAAGCTTCGCCCATAACTTAACACCCTTGTAGCAACTTCCGCATCGCGCGCTGCGGCGAAAATTAGTACCTAACGAAATCGAAAAATTTGCCCATAAGTTCTGACCATACTTTTTTACTTGTATCTCATGAGCTGGCTATTTTTTTTCACTAGCGCCAAGAAGCATCCGCTCACCGGGCTCTCTGCATCAATGGAGAGGAGCTGAGGCAGACGCGAGGGCAGCTAAGCTATCTAGCTGTGAACATTGCTCCCTCTCTCCCGCTGCTATTCCGCCGTCGGCATCCTCTAGACCGACACACATTAAACGAGTTCGCGATAAAGACCTAAGGCGTGCTTTTGAACGCGTGTTTCAGTACAGATCTCTTGGAAGTATTCTCTTTCGATTTGAATGCACCTACCCAATTCTGATTTTATTTATTACCTCTGGTAGTACCTTTAAGAGCACTCCCGAATAACCCAGTAATGAGGTTTCAAGCTCAACAGTGATGCAAACAATGACGCAGAACATTAACTGCCGTTGGATACGTTATAAATCAGAAGCTTCGAGCCACCTTCAGGGCATTGTAGGAAGCTGGAGTTGAAACATAAAGCGAAACAATAAACATTCACTTTCACAAAACCCTGCCAACGAAATCGAACAGTCGATAAGCGCCGATATTCTAACAAAAAATAACGGTAAGACTTGTTAGCTTCTAGTTTTTACCACAGTGCGAAAATTGTTGAAGGATGCTCACATGTGTTAGGCATGAGTCTCCAAGCAGCATTTTTATGCTTTCTAGACATATGTGCCAATGCAGTACACCACAGAGATCTCTTTAGCCATTTCTCTGTTCTTTATGGTGTCATAACCTACTCATGAAGCAGGAGTTTTCTGTGTCTGTTTTTTCTTTGTCTCTGGAGCCGAAACTGGACATAATCTGAGAAACAAGCGGAAAAGGTCGGGTCAAGGATGGGTTGCATGGGGCATGGTAGGAGCTGTACAGAATGCACAGGGACTATGGAAAACTCTGCCCTCTGTGGGCTGGGCCTGCGTTGAAATATTCGGTGTTTGGATACCAAATTCTATGAATCGTCCGAAAAGGGCCCGGACGTTGACAAAAAGGGTTGGGGGGGGGGACGGGTTGGAGGCTACTTCATGGCATTTGTAGTAGTTAAGAGTGACCCGCATACAGTGGGCGGAACTTGCAATCGGCGTAATCGTGAAAAATTATACTTCTTGAAAAATTATACTTGCCAAAGTGGTTTAGGGACAGGGGCAAAAGCTGAAATAATGTGTAATAGCTGGCGTGCCAAAAATATATCGAATACTGACGATAGACGCAGCCATCAGAGAGATATTGGTTGAAAATATTGGTTTTTGAACCAATGGCGGAAAACGGACCATTAATCGTACCATTGAGTGAGTGCTCTCATAGAAGTTGAAATTCAACAGCCTCAACCTACAAGTATATGAATAAGTATATGGACCAGGACATGATCAGCGCGCCACACCAATAGGTGAGCGCAGTTTTGGAGCTGAAATTTTTATGAAGACATATTGGCTGACATCGGTTGAAATCATCTTTCGCAATGTGAAGGGGTATGATATTTCCTTCAGTGATTAAGTTAAACCTCTGCAGCATCGGCTGCCGTCGACCGTAACTGTTGATGATCGTACGGGGGCCGGATAATGTAATTTACTACACCAGTGAGTGGACATGGGCATTTGTGGTGAGTGGTGTAAATGGGCACTCCAGTGGCACAAATGTAAAATCAATAGATTCGGACAGAGGGTAATGTCGTAAAACGTTATCTCGTTCGTATATCGTTGGGCAACTTCCGTGCCCGTCATTTTACCCACAGCCCGGTTCTCACCGATGTCCGTAACACGACGATCGCGAAACTCACCTGGTATTTTCCGTAGCTGATCAGCATTCACGCGTATAGCGTATTGAGCCGGTTGCCCAATATCGGCATCGATCCGTGAAGTTGAAAGCTTAAGTTAATATTGATTTTTAATGGTCAAACCACTTGTATTTTTGTAATGTTTGTCTACATGTTGCGTTGCGACAAAAGTATTGACTGCCTGACAAAGCTTCATCATAATAGGAGGAAATGAGGTATCCGCTTTAGTTTCACTGGTACATGTAATCAACAAGAAGTTTCCACTAAAATATCATAGTATGTTACCAGAGTCGACGGAATCCCTTTGTCGGGGCACGATGAGGAGGAGGGTGAGGAAAAGCAACTTCCGTGGGTCATTGATCACCGCTCAAACCGTCGCATGCTTTCGTAGGAGAGGTTTTAAAAACGAGTGAATTGTGAGGAGTAGCGCGGGCTTAGCGTTACAAAGATGCTAAAAACGAGACAATCGATTTGATCTAGGAAATCTAGAGTGCACTTTGCAAGACGGTGCGGCGCAGTATCGAAATTCCATAAATGCAGCGATTTTAGGTCAAAACCGACCAGCACAACTGGATCAACAATCATCGAGACACATCACATCCCTAGACAACACCTCGCTAAGACCCAGTTGGAATGACTCCTAGCCGGGAGGCAGTCAAGACCCACAAGGCTAAATGCGGTAGCAATGGGTTCAGAGCCGTCTTACGACTTCACCGATGACCGCCAGCGATGACCGCAAAGGTATTCCTTTTGCAGTACCTTGGGGGGCGATGCCTGCAGCACTTCCCACTTTTCTCTGGTTTGTGAGCCTATTTTGGCGGTTTCGGACGATTTGCATATTTGCATAACGCTCATCGCGTCCGACGACATGCGCTCTTCCTCGCAGCCTTCGCGAGTGTGTTAGCCAGAGGCGATCTTGTCAGTTCTAGGGCTACATAAGGAAATGTTCAATGATCATCTATGCTTTGAACAAAATTCATGTTGATACCTTTTCTTAATGAGATGGTAAGACTTTGTCAAGCAGTCAACCCTTTTCTTGCACCCTGTATATCCAATATTTAATATTATCGCTCGGGTTTATTCTATTTTTAATACATAATCAATATCTACGTAAGCTCTCAACTCCACTATTTGAAGCCGATATTGGCCAACCGTCTATGTTATTAGTGAGAGTTTTGTTGAGCACTGGTAAATACAGTAGCGCTCAAAAGTTTCGGCGGAATGGTCTTTCAGTTGGGTTTTTCACTTGTAACTTTTTTTGCAACTGCACCGATCTGAGAGAAATTTTAGTATGTTGTACATGGATACACTGCATACTTAATATACTACTTTGGCGCTCAACGGTGTAAGTTACGGGGCTAAAAGCAACTTTTTCTTTTTGGAGTGCCATACCTATGCCGTCCCGCTGTGTCGTTGTCATCAAAAGTCGTGGTCTTTCTACAGAACAGTAATGTTCTCTAAGGCTTGCTCGTTTTGTTTTTGTAAAGAAAGTCGTTTTTCTTGATCACACCTTTTACTTTTTTCGGTGGTCTTGTAGTAAATTCTTGTAAAAAACCATGGAAAGTGTCAAGCGGCACTCAAGTAGAAGGAATTGTTGGCAAGAGGTTCAGGCACCACATATTAAAATTTTGTCAAATTTGGTCAAGTAGAAAAAAAGTTATGACAAAAAAGTTTTGGCCGAAGGCTTTTGAGCGCTACTGTATATCAGTTCGAAGCTGAGGAGTGGATAAAGGGTACAATGGATTGGTATGCGGAAAAAGCATGGAGCGTGGGTCCGAGTCTCGCCCGAGATCAAATCTTTGCCCATAACTCAGGATAGCTTTAACAACGAATACTGTTTTCCATGGCCCTTTTTGTGACACCCAATTAGATGAATTTGTTCTGTATGACTACGCTGTACCAAGTGTTTTGTTTCCCATTTTGACTCGGCTGTTGCAGTCATTCATCTCACTTTAAGGTCCATCACAATGTCTGCAAGCCTTCGGAACGCACCAGTCCATCGTATGGTGTTGTGTTGAATTTTCTTCGCGATTGCATCCAAGAGGCGAAGAAAATAAGGGAAGGAACGTAGAATAGTCTCTAGTCAATATATTTGTATAGACAAGGTAATGGTGCATAACTCAGTATATGGTAAACGATGCAGGGAGAGCCTAATTCATTCAGAGTTGAGAATAAAAGCGCTCAAAGATGTTGAAGTTTTACTGTTTGTAATCAGATCATTTCACTATAGCTTTAAAGTTTCTTCCATCAAATGAATAGCCTTGTATAATTTTCTTAATCGCTTGGCTCTTATGAGATACTGTTTCACTTCATCAAATCCGCCATGTGCGTATAAAAGAACTGTACACATTCTGTATAAAAGAGCTGCACATATTTTATTCGTGCGTCGTGTGCTGTGCGTGAGTGCCGCGCGTCGCAGTTTCTCATGTCTTCGCTCATTTGCCTTCAATTTGCCTGAACAACTTCGGAAAAGGCTCCCACTAAGGAAGTCAGCGGGAGAACAAGGATCCCATTTTCAAGTTTCTCGCACTTCTCCGTTCCGCCAACCCTGTCTTAATAATTTCTTGGTAACCGGTGTCTATAGCAGTGACGGTTTTTCTCCCAATTTTTACTTGTGGCTTCCAGTTGAAACAATTTCTTTTATGCCATGCGCACTTATATAGATGCAAGTGTATCCAGCTACACAGTCACAGTAGTGAGTTGTACTTGCGGTTCGATGAGAATATTCTGAGGGCAGACTTATCAAAAAGCTAGCATCAAGCGATACTTTCATTCTACGAATATTTTATAAGTTAGCGGTGTATCATAGCATCGTTATAGAGGCTACAACAGTAAAAAATGAACATTGCTACTCAACAATTAACTAAGAGTGTACATCGGCAGTAATGGAGTCGACTTGTCGACAGCATCCTTGAGCAATTAGGGTGCGCCCTTTTTGCGTGTCAAGTGCGCTATCACGGCGCTTCACGTGCTCCAAACTATTCTGACGCCACCCATTTTGCTCAGTTGACCAGTAAAGGGAGCTCAAGTTGTGGCGTCGGAAAGAGTTCGAGCAGGTGTGGCGCCGTGATAGGTCGCTTTCATATTTTGCGATGTGATGCCGGTGGCAGGGCGTGGCCGCGTTCAAGGACGTCGAGTTAGTGTGGAACGGGCGGAGGTGCAGAGACGACGCAACCATGCCCTACCGCCAGCACCGCAGAGTATGAAAGCGGCCATAGCGCACCGGCGCGACGCGAAAAAGGTGGAGCCTGACTAGCTTCCCAAGAATCTACTGTTCCAACAGAGTAAGTCTACCCATGTGACTGTCGCGAAATGTGCCTTTAAGAAGTCATCAGACCGACCTGCTTGTGTTACGAGAACGCCTATTGCTTTGACTTAGTATCAATTTTCTTTATATGTATAAGAAACTGTGGTGAGTATTAACGACGTGATTCGATCAGCAGAAGGTGAAGGGTACAGGAAATGGAGCGGTGACCTCTCCTAGGAAGCGAGCGTGAGAAGTTTGAGCTCGAAATTATACACACGCTTCAGACAAACGCAAAAAACTAGAGTGCTGTTGAGTTTATTCAGGAAGGGAAATGATTTTATATTCTCATGACAGTCGAGACAGTGGACTAGGACGTTTTGTGCTTGAATGTAGTGGAAGGGTGCTGTGTGAACTCGCGGTTATACCTTGTTCTGCGGTCACAAATGCCGTCTTGCGCACTGCTGTTTGAGCGTGCTAATTTTCTTGCACACGCTTGTCTCTTACCACTCACGGTGAGAGTGATAAAGAACTCGGGAAAATAGCACGCACAAGTGAGGGTGCGCAGGACAACACATGCGATTCTGCGATTTAGAGTCGCAGCTCGATACGCACCTAATCTCCTATCGAACTGCAAACGGGCTCAAACCGATCGCATTACAAGCTCAGCCTGAATGGGATGGCGCGGGCCCCGCGATAGCGCCCACCTGTGCAGAAACGGGACGTGGAAGGAGCATTTATTCACCTTTATAGAGGTGGTGAGTGGTGGAATATATGTACAGAATATTGCATCTCTGGGCGTACCTCATAGCATAAGCGAGGTCACGTGTAACATGTGTCGGATAGTAATAATCATCAAATGTGTCCTGGTACTTTAAGTGATGACCTATATGACATAAAGTGCGGATTGCCAGAACAAATAAAGCCAACCCTGTTCAACCCAACCTTTACCCGCATCCTCATTGTGGGTAATTGGGGCGACAACTGATTCGCTAATGCGGTACTTTTCTTCCAATAAAATCTCAGCGATTCTGCGGGCGTGCAAAGACCATAGGAGTGACCTCTTCTCCCTAGCGTCAGTCCCGCGCCGTTACACAAACCGCGGTTCTTTTCAGTTGCCGCCACTTTCTTCTATCCAAGGCATCTACTGCCGTGGCTTTTACTTCCGTGAGGTCCGTTTTAATGACGTCCCTCCATCTTTTCTTTGGGGCCGCTCGTGGTCGCTTGTCGGGTACTTTGAACTCTACCGCCTTCCTAATTGGGTGATCTGCCGACCTTCTCAACACCGTCATAGCCGCTGCTCCCTACTTCAGCTGGGCCAGTGCCGTTTGCATGACTGCCCTGACGTCCTCGTTCCTGATCCTGTCGAGTCGCGTCCAGCCACATGCCCATCTCAGCAAGTCCTGGAGTACCGTCGATCGCAGAGGATTCCTGTAGACTCTCCATTTCAGCCATGCCGTAATTCAAGCTTTCACGGATCTACCGCACCATCTTCGGCTATACCACTTCCCAGGTATCGGAAGTCCCAAACCTTTTTGATGTTTTCTCGCGGTCCACGATGGACCCCGGACCGTCCTCGGAGCTTAGGAATTTGGTCTTCTTAACGCTCACTCGTAAGCCGTTCTCTGCCAACCTTGCTTGCCATCTCCTACCTTCGCCTGAAGTTCTCCTTTGGTATCCGCTATTTGGACAATGAGCGTAGAGAATGGTCTTCACTGGCCCCCCAATCAAGTCTTTCACCATGCCATCCAGGGTGGGCAGGAAGAGGGACGGGCTTGGAGCTGAGCCTTGGTGTACCTCTACCGAGATCCCTACTTCCGCTGCCAGTCTCTGCGAGGTGCGTATGACAGCCTAAGCCTCATCGTACATGTCCTGTATAAGGGTGACCAGGTGCTCTGGTAGCTCTCGTTCTCGAAGCGAGTTCCAGATTACTGGCCGTGGCAGACGGTCGAGGTGTTCTCAAGGCCCAGAAAGGCTAGAGAGCAGGGCTGACGCTTTTAACGGTACTTTTCCATCACTTGTCTAAGGATGGAGATGGCATCCGTGGTGGAGCGCTTAGGCATGAATCGAACTGCTCCTGATATATGGTGACTAGCTCCCTCAGCCTCAAGTCAACCAGTCGCTCATAGAGCTTCATGGTATGAGCTGTAAACTGAATTCCACGGTAAATGGAGTACTCCATTGCCTCCCCCTTCTGCTTGAATAAGGGAACGATGTGCTGGTCCTCTACGCATCCGGAATTTTTTCTCTAACCGTCTTCATGTATAGGAAGCGTGTAAGCCACTCTACTCGGTACTCTTCCAGTGCCTTCCATGCCTCCATTGGTACCCTATCTGAACCAGCGGCCTTTCCATTCTTCATTTTTATCAGAACCTGGCCAACCTCTCCCGCTGTCCAAGGGAGGATGGGGCCAGCCGTAGCCTCCCCCTGTTGGCTTTACTTACGAGGGAACTCTTCGTTCACTCCCCGTCGAAGTACCCCCGCCATCTCTTTTTGACCTCGGCTGGTTCCTTCAAAATGATACCCGTGGCTGTTTACCGCCTTTACCACCTCGACGCCTCGGGTGGCTCGATGTAGCTTAGCCAACCTGAAGTCGAACTTTTCTACCTCTTCCCATCCAACCTTTCGTACGCATCCATATCTGTATTTTTTGTTTTGGCCACAGCTGCTTTGGCGAGCCTCTTGCAGCGTTTGTAGATGTCGAGTTCTCGGCTCTTCGTTTTCTGCCACCGCTTGTATGCTTCCTTCTTCTGTTTCACTACCCTTTGAACCTCCTCATTCCAGGTTCACACTGTCTCTTCTAAAGCCACCTCGGATTTCCCAGCGTTTCCTCCACGCTGTTTAAATTATCTCAGTTGCTTTGTTCCAGGACTCCTGAGTCGGACCGTTAGGGTTTTAAGAAATATATCCTCTATCCTTCTATTGAGCTCATCCCTTTCCCGTTTGGCAGCTTCCACCATCTGATCTATGTTCAGTCTTGAATTTGCTTTCTTGGGGGGCTCTATGTCTGCTAGGAGTGGTCTGTGTTGGGTGGTGAGTTCCTCTCCTGGCACTACCTTGATAACCTTCACAGTTTTGAGGGCTGGTCTTCTTATGAGTACATGGTCGACTTCCGTTTGTCTCCCTCCATTGCTATAAGTTACCTTTTGGCTCTCTCTTTTCGCGAAGTACGCGTTGCAGACTGTTAAGTCATGGACCGT
This sequence comes from Trichostrongylus colubriformis, assembly GCA_963978905.1. Lineage (NCBI taxonomy): Eukaryota > Metazoa > Nematoda > Chromadorea > Rhabditida > Trichostrongylidae > Trichostrongylus > Trichostrongylus colubriformis. The sequence continues at coordinate 21,140,188 of OZ022261.1, read as the reverse complement.
GGCCAGGTCCAGTATCCTTTCTTCCTCAGCGTTTCTTACCCAGCCCTTCGCCTCTGTGCACCCTTTCTGAGCCCCTCCTATCTCTGCCGATGTGACCGTTCTGATCATCTGCTACGGTAGGTAATCGCGTTTTGGAACTGAACTGATGACGTCGAAGGCTCAAACTCGTCCCTCCATGCTCGGGACAACCGTCTTGCGGTGCGTACACAGTTACTATGGCCCAGTAAACTCTATATTCATCCTTGCTGCCATGATTCGACCGTTGATCCTGTTCACGGCGCAGACGCGATTCTGAGGGAATTCGCTACTGCGATGGCTACTCCGTTCCGTTTAGTGTCCTCACCCTTGCAGAAGAGTTTGATTCCCTCTTCGATCTCCTTTGCTTTAGCGCCTTTCGAGCGTTTCCTGGATACATAGTATATGGATGTTTCGTCGACTCATCAGGTCGACAATCTCTCGAGACTCCCCGGTTAATGATCCTTCGTTCAGAGTCCCTATTCGAACTAACTTCTTCAGCCGAGGTCCTTCACCAGCCCTCGCATGCTGACCACAGAACTCGGGCGAGGGTTCTGCTCGTCACTTCCGCGTGACGTCCTAGCATCAACACTGTTTCTTTGGCAACTTTTAAACATATTGGTGTGTCTAGGTTTCTTCATCAGCCGGCCTGTCAACCTGGGCCTGACGCTGGTAACGTTACCATTTTTGCAATTTCTTGCAAGGCATGGTTTGAGCCTCGGCGGAGTCGAACCTGGTGGTCTTGAATGTGCAGATGTGAGCATACACACTTAACCACTCGGCTATCCCTGCCTTCCCAGTTACAGTTCACTTCGGAGCGCTTGATAGGGCGTAGCCTACGGACTCGGATGAAGGTGTATCAAACCCTCTCACCTCGTAGCTTGTACTACGCGCTTCTGTGCGCGTAACGCCATAAGCATTAGTAGGGCCATCGGAATTGCCTTTTTCTATGAACTTTACTCAGCACCCATTGTCACATCACATCAATAGCAATTTCGTAACCGTCGCGCACAACGAATGGAAGTGTGGCCTATCACTCATACCCCTCCACAAAATGGATGAATTCGATCAATATTGGTGAGGGCTCCTACCGCTTCAAAATTCCCATATCTGCGGCATTACTTGCTCGTTGAGTTGTGCGAATTTTTACGCGAATACGATAATTTCGATCAATACCAACCGATGTTGACATCTATAAAAATGTTCCCAGTGCTTTGTTTACCTATGGTTCCATACGCGCTTTCCCTCCTACTACATACTATCATACAAAAAAATAAATGACGAATTTCCTAGCGTTAATCAATCCCTTTCTGGGATTCGCCGCACATTCTAGTTCCATTTGGAATCGTGGTGGGCGGTGAATGTGATGTGGCCTATACAATGACTTGCGGTGGTTAGCCGATGTACAAGTCAGTGCTTTTATTTTCCCAGAGGAGTCTGGTACCAATTCACCGACCCCGAAGGGATGGAAGGCTTGGTTTTTCTGGGCGAGCGTTCATGCGGGATTCGATCTCGCACCATGAGAGTGGGATGTGCATCTGTCCACCTGTCACTCCACTACCTCCGCCCATTCTATCATATAATATGGAAAATTTGCCTGTCTCCACACTATATCATGCGCGTTTTCGACTCTGGCCCTGTTCGCATGGTGGCGGACCCAGTTCCCGCGAGCTGCACTTGCCTTCCACTTTTATTCCTCTTTTTCCCGTTTTGAAGACCTTTCCGGAACCATAACACGAACTTCTGGGTCTTGTCAACTCCTCCACTTATCCTGGAGTTTTGTCTTCCTTACATAGTCCTAGCCACTATTGTCCACCCTACTTTTTCCCGGTCCTTTTGAAACCTACCCTAAAGTCTGATAGATAAGTCCGCCCGCACGCGGTATCGCGCGCGGCACAGGCGACCTCAGTCTTCAGAGGGGCAACCAGAGATGAAGGAAATTGGGGAAGCTATGATTTGTGGATTGTATTAATAACGAGTTCATATTGTATTGTATATTGTATTTGTTAATATAAAAGCGAGAAGCTAGTTAGGGTCGTACGAAAGGTGAACACGGAAGCTCCATAGTTGGCAGAGGAAAGTGAACGAATGAGAGGAGAATCGTTGTTCAACGGGGTTTCAATGCAGCGATGGTTTCGGCGATGAAATAGCTGTTGAATGGAAATTTTCCTTATTCCTGTTATGACCCAACAATATACTAAAAGCGGCATCAGAAAAAGCTTGAACTACGGAGGAATAGCTGCTTTAGTTTGCGACAGTTTTTATTCAATTTCTGAGGAGACCATTGTCAACAGCTTCTTGAAGGCCTTGAACCAAGAGTCATTGTCAGATGAGATGAGCGAGAATTTTAATGTTATGAGTGTTTGTGACGATGAAATGAAGATTGCGTAGAAGTTTGAAGATGATTGATCATTGTTACACGGGTTGAACGAAGATTTTGATACGGGGTATTCTTAGATATTAGAAATGAAGTTGAATAAACAGTTTTTACAATTCTGTGGTTTTTAATAATGAAGGATGTGTTGCGATCCTGAGTTCTTTGAAGACTGCGCCTGCGTTCGCCACTGCCGTGCGCGACACCGCGTGCGGGCGGACTTATCTATCAGTCTTTAGGGTAATTGCAATTTCTGCTGCGAACACCACTCGATGTTTGTACGCTCCACCCATTGTGGGAGGGGGGAGGGCCTAGGCTCACTTTAAGTATGCTCAAAAAAGCTTGGACATTAGTCATATCTACTAATATTTTTCTAGTTTCCGTGCCACGTTGTATTCGGGGTGCGCTTCTCCCTCTGCTGCATGCGATCTTTTATATGGACTCTAGAAACTCATGGCTGACCATAACCTATCTTTTTTTCCACGTTTGGACCATTTTAGAACCAAATTAACAACTTCAGATTCGAGGAGCGAACGTTTCAGCGCACGGTAAGCGGAGCTTAACTTGATTTGTGTGCGCTCTTTACTTCTTGTCTCATGCCCTACCCATCTCAACCTGTCGCCACCTACACAGTTTCTCATGCCGTGCCTAATTTATTTAGTGACGAACGGAGTTACGGACAGGCCCACAGATAAATGACTGTCCAGCGTTTTATATAAAATAGGAAAATTTTTACAGCTAAATTCTATCCTTGTAACAATTTAAAATAAAGGTTTCGACCAGCACAAAACAACGCTGGCCTATCGCCAGTGGCAAAAGATACCAACACTGGCTGACAACCTGCACCGTGTAAGAAAAGAATGGTATAGATGCTGGGACACCTCGATAGCTTAGTGTCAAGGATGTAGTAGGGCTTCTATTCCAGAAAATTCGTGAACTACACTCGGTGGGATGGACAAGGTTAGGGACATCATGAAGTGCTTCGGAAGACGAAAACGATCGAAAAATGCTTTATATTCTAGCTTCACCCATCAAAGGAGGTCAGCCAAGTGAGGGAGCTTCATGGCTGCTCTCTATAGACTTGCTGGGGAAGTTAAGCATAACTCATCCAATCCCTCGAACTTCGCGACCATCACCTCGTACGCTTGATGCCATGTCAAATAATGGAAATATTCTTAAAAACTGCGTAAAGATTTCGGACACTTGGCAATGATACCCAACAACTTCTTCGAGTCCAGCATAAATGGTGTTGGCTAAATCGCCTCACAGTGTGATCAAGAGATAAGAGGAAGTCATGGACTGTCACACAGAATTTCCAGTTCAATAATTTCCCAACATGATTATTGTGAAATATTAGGATTCTTTATCGAAAACGGCTGGAATTAAGTCTTCAACCTAATACTTGGAATGGACGACATGTACGAGCATCCTCACAGATAGACTTGAAGAGAGAATTGACTTACACCCTGGTTATTCTACCGAATGAAGTTTTGCGCTAATTCATGGCACAATCATATGTTGAGGGAGGCACTTCAGATCACCACATCCGGATCCACATCGTGACTCAATATAAGCGAGATAATGAAAGTTGAGGACAACTCGAAGAAGTGACGCTCCCAAAGCAGTATTCTGCTGAAGGTGCAGCTTGCAGCCGTTTTATCGCTGTTCATAGAGAGGATACACATTCCGTGCGATTTGAAAAGAGTCCTGAAAGAGGCGTAGTGTAGTTACTATGCACACTTGTTCTTTTACCCTACTTATCTATGTATCTGTCCTGTAGATGTGGCAGCACAGGCACGTAATCACGTTATGTCACTCTTACGGTTATTCCCCGTACCTCCAAGTCACTTGCCGAGTGAAAGCCTCCAAAAAGCTTCGAAGAAATCGACCAGCACTCCTAGCAAGCAGCCCCAAGGGTACCAAACGACACTGGGGGCGAACCTAAAGAAGCTGCTGGAAATCGCCTAACCACCTGAAGCCGGAGAACGGGAAGGCGAGCACTACCTCAATACAAGGCAGTGAAACACACTTTTCAAAGGCGGAAGATGTTGTAGCACCTCATTCCCTTTGCGTGTGTTTATCGCTCATATCTGAGAGCAACTTGGATGTTGATCCAGAGTATCGATTAGTCATAAGCACTGCTTTGAGGGTAATGGTGTTGCGAAACAATTTTGAAGAGGTACTCAGGCATCCCTCAAGTCACTTGCTGTCAACATATCAAATGGCGGTGAAGCATCACTTTGTAATTCGTATCGCGTGACCGTTTGTAGCAATACTATGACACTGTAGTCTATTCTGTTGACATAGCTAATCCAGAATCGATGTGAGTGTTCACGATAGGCCAGTGGAGGATGCGTAAGCAGCGACCGAGAGCGTCTTCTACTCAGTGAACCAAGCAGATAGATTCGATGAAGGCATTCATCTTCACTCTAGTGGGCACCGTAAAGGAAATCGCGCAGAAGAGCGCTTGCAGGTACGAGTGTCGCAGGTTCTATATTAGATAAGCTTTACACATTTCGCGACATGCCCACGCTAATTTCAAGCCGCGTAAAAGAGAGCTTGCTATCAGAAAAGCGGCAACAAATAGTGAATATTTTTAGTACTATTCTCGAGCGCGAATTCAAATTTTCAGAAGGAGTACTTGATAGACTGAACTCTATCTGAATGTGTGTAAGAAAATGTGAGACTTCCAAAATTTATTCCAAAAGACTCAAAACAGCTTTCACAAAAACCGGTTGCAAGAATGTTTGCAAAAGATATTTGAGCCTTATAGGCAAGGCTTTCGGCGCCTAGCGCCTTTATCAAGCCTGAAAATGTACAAATTAGATGTTATTAATAGACTCTGTGTGAGAGTCTGCAGGCGTATTTGTACTTTAACAACTTACTGCTGCCACAGGACCATTGTACTTACCGCCAATGTGTGTCCCTGGAACTGGAGCAGAAATGGTTGACCCACTCTGACCTAACCCTTAAATAGCGCAGATGTGCTATGACTGTGATAATATTTGATATCACACTCATTCCACAGTGCATAACACTGTAGTCATGTGATTAGCTCAAGAGAGTCACGTAGCTCATCTCTGCTATTTATTTCTGGGGATAACCGTCTTATTTCCAGTGCCTCGAGGATTTTTCTTTCCACAGTATTTTCTATGAAGCGGTGCAGTACTTTAGCGATAAGGGTGGGGGGTGCTTCGCGGGCATGCTTTTGGGTCCTATGCTTGGAGAAACTGCTACTTGGATATGATGTTGGGTTTCGCAAGGCCCTGCGATGTTCGTCCAGCCGCTTAAATGTGGTCCACAATCTTATTTTGACCAAGGACAAAGTTTGCGGTCAAAACTCAAATGGAGCAGATTTGATGGTGGAACGAATACTCAGTGAAAACGGATACACACGCACAAATGTAGGAACATGTAGACCGTATTGCAGCGCGGACGGCATCCCCATGATAATGCCGTATGTCAACGAAAATACGGCATGGAAAGTCAACAGCGTGGTTAGAAAGTCTTCGCTCCCTATAAAGCTTATATTCAAGCCATCTCCAAATCTAAAACGGTTGCTCACATACTCTAGACCCTATGAGGAAAAATGCGGGAGGGACGGTTGCAGCTACTGCACTGACGATAAAATTTGTCAAGTCCGGGGGTCGGTGTACTTAATAATATGTCAGCGATGCGGGCAAAAGTACGTGGGAGAAACAAAAAGGCCCCTTTTTAAGCGGCTGGACGAACATCGCAGGGCCTTGCAAAACCCAACATCATATCCAAGTAACAGTTTCTCCAAGCATAGGACCCAAAAGCATGCCCGCGAAGCACCCCCCCCCCCCACCCTTATCGTTAAAGTACTGCACCGCTCCATAGAAAATACTGTGGAAAGTAAAATCCTCGAGGCACTGGAAATAAGACGGTTACCGCCAGAAATAAATTGCAGAGATGAGCTACGTGACTCTCTTGAGCTAATCACATGACTACAGTGTTATGCACTGTGGAATGAGTGTGATATCAAATATTATCACAGTCATAGCACATCTGCGCTATTTAAGGGTTAAGTCAGGGTGGGTCAACCATTTCTGCTCCAGTTCCAGGGACACACATTGGCGGTAAGTACAGTGGTCTGTGGCAGCAGTAAGTTGTTAAAGTACAAATACGCCAGTAGACTCTCACACAGAGTCTATTAATAACATCTAATTTGTACATTTTCAGGCTTGATAAAGGCGCTAGGCGCCGAAAGCTTGCCTGTAAGGCTCAAATATCCTTTGCAAACATTTTTGCAACCGGTTTTTGTAAAAGCTGTTTTGAGTCTTTTGGAATAAATTTTGGAAGTCTCTCATTGTCTTACACACATTCGGATCAACATGAGGCTTCGGGACAAGACAATGCTTAAGTGAACTCTATCTGTGAAAGGCTACATTCGATAAGCTCGTAAGTAGAGGAGCTGGTTCAGTGTCACTAAGCGAGCAGTCAGCTTAAGCAGAACACGACAATAGCTGCATCCCGAGTTAGCGCTCCGGCTTAACGTGGACACTACGGAAGTGGTGGATCAAGCAAAAGTACTTATAAGCACAGCCTCGCCAAAAAAGGTAAGTAACAGATCGTTGTTACCATTATCCGAAGTAAATCCTTTCAGGTTCCATTGCAGAGTACAGCATCGCCAAGCGCGGCTTCGAATCCCGCGATAATCGAGCAGCTCAACCGGTTCGTGTTCGACAACCTGGAGTATCACGCAACGTTTGAACCAATTACCGCTCCTATTGACGTCGCACTCGTGTAAGTCAAGTATGGTATAATGTTGCCTACCGGTCTAAACCATAAAACATTTAAGCTCGAAAAGAAGAACAAGCCTCCGCAGAACCAGAAGGATCGCTGCTGAGTAGGGACGAGGGCGACCACCAGGGTCCATGATGGTGTTGTGAGCAAGCACTGGGTTCAATTTAAGGGGTTGAAATGCTCGTAGTCTGCTGCGCTGACCATGCCCGACGTGCTAAAGCATAGTGACCCGAGAGGCATTACCCAGGTCAGTCAAAGGAGCAGGCTTTGATGGCATGATCGAAGCGTTGCGAGAATAATCCGAAGAGAACGAGTCATCTGCACAAATAGACACCTACATGAAGCTGAAGACGTTGCGCAAAGAAGGAGATGTGACGGGTACTGCTTGAAATTGGGGTCACGCAAAAGACGTACCAAGAAGCCTCCGACCAGGAGCTGCCGCACACAAGAACGTCAGAATTAGTCGCACTATAACCGACTGAGCAGTACACCTTCACCTGTACACGACCATGGAGTTGGCTCCAAAAGAGCATGTATATGAAATGGTCAAAAGTATGGCGCAGAGGTATGAACATAACAGAGCACTCGCAATGGGCGCTAAGAAAACCGTAACGCCTCGAAGTCGCAACGTTCTGTCCTAAAAGAACGTAGACCGGTAGAAAGGACTCGTCCAAGGCTCATTCAAAGCAGGAAGTCCCACCTATGGTCAGTGACTGAAGACAAAGAAAGTCAAAGGACAGCTGCTAATAAAGGGGCACGGAAGTGCCATAGACGTCATGAGTATGAACACTTCTCACGACAGTGCAAGAAAGGTGATGGATCCGGTTTCAAGCTCTCCAGTGGTGACCAAATTAACGACGTGTTTTCACCGCATCTCTAAGCAAACGGACCGGATGTAACGCCATCGAGATGCGAAGGTGTGGTAGGGTAGCGAATGTTGACAACCGTCAAATTAATGGGACTCTCACGCACAGCGCTTATAGACACTGATCACAGACAAGTATAATACCGCGTGAAGTTCCACGTGCACGTGAAGCATTTGGGTTCCATCTTGAAAAAGGTGTTAAGGAATTCCTGCTAGAAAACCCTGAGCCGATCTATGATGCCTCAGATAACAGGGTGAAGTCTGGCGGAGCAGTGAGGTTGACACTGCAGTACTCGGACCATTACTGGGTGATGAGGTGTACCTTGGACGGTATAATAGTAGCTACAGACTCCTTTGAGTGACACCTGGAAGTAATGGAGGACGTATTCAAGCAGGAGTGAAGCTGAATCTGAGGAAATGTATGCTGATGGAAAAAAGTGGAATTTATGGGGCATGTTATCGACGGCGTTAGACTGCACACAGATCTAAAAGTGAAGACCATAAATAGATACCCACTTCCACGAACGCGTGCGATTTTCGATCATTCCTGGGCATTTACTATCGAAAATTTGTGCTAGGTTTCTCGAAGGTTGTAGCACCGCTGCATGAGGTCACTTCGGATGACAAGGGGTTCATCTGGCTGCCTTTTGCGAAGAAAGCGTTCAAAAAGTTGAAAAAGATCATAAGAGACCCCAGTACTTGCTCACTAGATATTGAAGCGGCAAGACTTGGGAAAAGACCGCCCAAGTTACAGACAGACGCTGGCACAGAAGAAACAGGAGCTTTATTAAGCCACGAAGGTGAAGATGGCTTGTTGCACTCAATATTTTTCCCGTAAAGTTCTATCCATGTGCTTGCATATCATGTGACAGCTTTGGAAGCACAGGTGGTAGTTTTCGTCTGAAAAATTCCACATGTTCGTGTATGGGATTTACGTTGCGGTTTTTAGAGACCATCGAGTCCTAATAGCTCTATTGGAAAGATGCAGTGTATCAGCTAGAATCTTCCGCGAGGCTCAGGACTTACAAAAGTGCGTTATCAAGATGACTTATTCGAAAGGAGGTGTCTGCAACATAGCAGATGCTCTGAGTCGCGGGACAGATCCTTATATCACGATGCCTTTGGAAGATCCTTATATCGAAGATCCCATGCCAAATGAGCTCATCGTAGGGGTGATGCAGAAGGAACAGGAGTGGACCACAGACTTACGAAACATTCTGTATGTGGGAAAATCATTCAAGATTTGGAAAAGGGACAGTTACACAATCACGTGATGTTGCCAACACTTTGAAATGGAACGAGGAATGCTCGTACTGTTGGAAAACGAGCCACGCAGAGTGTTTGTCCCTGCGTCATAGCGTGAAAAGGTCTTTGAAGAGACACATGGTGGTCTACTAGCCGGACACTTAGAACCAAAGAAGTGTATGCGACACTTATCCAAAAAACAGTTCAGGGAGACACCTAGTCGTAACGTGGCGAAGTGGTCGCAAAAATGTCGCAAATGTTTTTGCCACAATACTCAGCACTCTAAGACTATCCCTTCGAAATCCATCGTTGCGCCAAAGTCTTACGAGATAATAGGCATGAATGTGTTGAAATCGTCAAACCAGTAGTGGCCATTGGTTCATCCTTACAGTTATCGGCCATTTCTCAGTATATGGCGGAGCATATGCGATAACTAACATACGACAAAAAGTTGCAAGAGTATTCTCCCGAAAATTGGTCGCAACAGGATGTCGACCTCCAAAATGTGTGCTTTCGGATCAGAAAGGATAGTTTGACAGTAAAAAGATGCGGGAACCGAGGAAGATCTTAGGAATAGAACACGTTACATGGTTCACAAACGATGTAACCCCGTGAAATCAATAAAACCGAGAGGTTCAACCAAATTGTCGTCAAGATGCTGCGAAAGAAAGTGCAGGTATGGGAATAGAATCTTGCCATTGCCATTTTCTCATACAACACCATCAACAGGAGAATTGCTATTCTTCTTATTGCACGGCTTTGACGCAATGTGCCGGGGAACTCAGTGTCGCACACTCCAGTGTGTGAGTACATGGTGGATTTGGGCAGTTACGTCCATGAGCTGGCTTACTGAACGCATATAGCACGGGAATACGCGCATGAAATGAATGAATGACAGAATGCGTGAAAGAATGAAGTCGCATCACGACGGAGAGAATAGAGTACGCAAAGAGTACGTCAACACTGAATACCGGCGACAGGGTATATCTAAAAATTGCCAGTGAGCGTAGACACGCAAATCCAGGTTAAAGAATCTTTGGAGTGGGCTTTACCCAATCATAAGCGTGAGCAAAATTAGTGCCCTGACAACGTTAGTTGACTTAATTGACAAAATTGAAACACCAGTGAAGGTGCCCTCCGACGTGTCGAGGAAACTCCCGGCACCCATTTCTAACGACCCCATAGAAACGTAAAGGAGTCGCGGAAAAAGAGGCCGTACTCGCCGATAACATGTAATGAAATTCGTGCTGAACCTATCTGCTCGATGCCAGTGCGGATTGTTCAAACACATGGCCCACCTCGCCCTACCAGGCTTGACGATGGCACGATCCAAAAAGGTTGAAGACATGTTACGGCTCGCCAATGTGGCCTCGGTCACAGAACAGGCTTGTTGGGGTGGAGAAAGGAGGAAGATGAGCTCCGAATGAAAAATTTCGGCTATCACGCTTTACGGGTTAGCGCTTGCAATTGATGCCCATCACAAATGCTTAAAAGCTTATGCTGTGAGGAGTGCAGGAAGACAGAGATTTGTTCACCCAGCAGTGTTTCCGTGGACAACACCATATGATTTAGGAGCGCAATTGACCACAGGTGTTAGTATAGAGTTGCTGCACATACCTGGTGCGAATACCGATAATTAACCGGAGATTTTTTATAGCGTTGCCATGCGTTTGCCCCGTGAATGCAGGCTCGGCAAACTATGGCATATCCATACGGCGCGCAGTGCTACGCCGTATGGGTATGCCATAGTTTGCTGATAACTGGTCTAAGCTCGCGCAGAAGCAAATCATCAGATTGATAGTGACGTCAATCATGTCGTGTGACCGGAAATGACGCTGGAAAGTCGTCGCATGCGTGGGGTTCTGATGGCCCTTGAGCGCCGTTTAAAGCCTGAAGGCTCGCTTACATTCTTTCCGAACTCGTTCGAGGACGATAATGCGCGGAATGGATGCACATGGAGAGAGTGTGCGCAGAATAGTTCCGCTAGATGAGGAGTCCACACCGGCATTCAAGAAGGAACCAATACAGTAGTGTTACGGAGATTCCTCCTACACACACCTCGAAACACATTCACAACGTGACTGCTGCCAATTTGGTGCCTACCAGATCAGGCTACTTCTTATAAACTTCGGCTGACAGTCAGCGACTTGATTAAGACGGACAAATCCGAGATTGCGTCCCCCGAGCTTCGCGACCGTCGACAGAGGGAAAAGGAGGTGCAGCTTACACGCCGACGTGAAGAAAGGATGCTGTCTTTCGTCGTCTTCCAGGATCCGACACGCGTACGTCACAGTCGCCCAATCTCATTCCGAAGACCCATGCAAGATGGAGAAAGTAGATGGTCAAGGGACGTCAGAGGTAAGCCGTAATGAAAGCTATTCGAAAAGCCGATCAGGGAGACCGGTACGCGAGAACCAAGCATGATGAAGCCGACAGCTCTGAGAAGGACAACGGAGCGTTTGAGTTAGTCAATCCCCGCGTTCATAGCACCGTCGCGGTCAGGGAAAAAATTAGGAGTCGGAACCACTCTCCATCAGGTGATGGCATGTGGATGCTATGTATACCTGTTCTACTACCTTACCCACGTATTATCTGTTGTGTAGATGTGGCATCACAGTGATGTCATTACCTTAGCTCGTTGTTACTGAAATCTACAGTATCTCTGTTCATCTCAGGACCCCTTAAGGGTCTCGTGCTCCTCGCCACTGTATAACGCCAGCGCAGCAAGACAGAGTTAGTCTTATCCTCTGAGTCACTCGCCGAGCGGCAACATCCAATAAAGCTCCGAAGGAGACCAGCACATCTAGACAAACAGCTCCACTGGTACCAACCTGACAGTGGTGATAGCTCAAAAAATGTAAATTCGGCGTCAAAGGATTCGTGGCAGATTTCGAGTGCTGTAAAAATGGGAAAATTCCAAATTTCACTTTAAGGATGACTTGCTATGGCAAAAAACCTTCTGGTGGGGTTATGCGCTTACGCGAGCCTCTACTCTTACTGCTATCACTGGCCAACACGCATGCAGTATCTCAGCACTTGATATCTCTCTCTGCATTTTCCTTTCATTTTTGTTTATGAAGATCGACTATATACTCTACTATCCAGAAAGAAAAATACAAAGAAACGCTTGTTTTTGCTCCTATTAACCATGAAGATTCAGTCGAAGAGGCAGAATTGGCAAAAAAGTGGCAAAGAAGTAAAAGGCATCTACAAAGATAAGGGAGAATAGCAAGGAAAAGTTGTAAGGAAGTCGTTGTGTTCTCTGGGCTTATGAATACTATATGGGCTCGTTTTGAATGAAGACATGCACTTTTGGCTGGAAGTGGTCATCATTCGAACTGCTTAACACGTGACGAGAGCGTTTTCACTTCGCGGACGCACGGGAAGAAGAGTGTTTTTCGCCTGAGAACGCCACCCAACATTGACCGATATTATTTTGGAACTTGTTCTGTTATGCCAACGAGGTTGTTAGGTGGAATGTTTATTGGCGGCCTAACGTTTCGACCAGATCGTCTTCCTCAAAGGCCTAAACGTGGCTCAAGATATAGGATTTAATCCACTATACCACCAAACGCCTCATCCCTCTAGCGGTTTTTACGAAACATTCAAGAACCGCCGGAGAGAACCCCGTACGAAAGATCATAACTCACCACTTCACCACCGCACGAGTGGAACGCCGCCACTCCGTGTCAGTTGTCGTCAGTGAATGAGAGATGCCATGCTGTCCTTATACATACAGTATAATGGGGACATGCATGTCTCCCCCTCATATCAGTAGCTCGCAATGTGACGCAAATGGCAAGAGATCATTCGTAATGGATGAGCACTCATTTCGGTTGTTCATAGTACTTGGATTTCTTGCAGAAATCCAAGTATGAACAACCGAAATGAGTGCTTATCCATTACGAATGATCTCTTGCCATTTGCGTCACATTGCGAGCTACTGATATGAGGGGGAGACATGCATGTCCCCATTATACTATATGTATAAGGACATCATGGCATCTCTCATTCACTGACGACAACTGACACGGAGTGGCGGCGTTCCACTCGTGCGGTGGTGGAGTGGTGGGTTATGATCTTTCGTACGGGGTTCTCTCCGGCGGTTCTTGAATGTTTCGTAAGAACCGCTAGAGGGATGAGACGTTTGGTGGTATAGTGGATTAAATCCTATATCTTGAGCCACGTTTAGGCCTTTGAGGAAGACGATCTGGTCGAAACGTTAGGCCGCCAATAAACATTCCACCTAACAACCTCGTTGGCTTAACAGAACAAGTTTCAAAATAATATCAATGCCGAGGTTCCACGAAGAGAGAAGTTGGAATTTAATTGACCGATATTGCTCCATTGAAGTTCGATGAGAACCACGCAACTATCCTACTGTATGCGGCAGCTAAGCGTCTATTGGTGTGTGTGACTGTGTGTTTCACTGGAAATTCTTGACTCAATCGCAAGATGCTAATTTTTCAAATGTTGTGGTGGTTGTAGGGAAAATTCAGATGTGGGTGATTAGTGATTTACTTCAACTTCCATCGAAAGAAAAGTGTGTCATCATATAAGGCATTGATGGAATCCTTTCAAATTCAGGGAAGAGGGACTTTTCAAAGTATATTCCTTTATTTCAACTAGAACCAACTGCTTTCGCACTCAGCTCGCACTTGGGTTCTACCTTGCCGTGGTGTGCGAGCTTGTAGCGAAGGCTGGAATACCCCTTTGGGTAGGGTTCGGCCAAGCCCCATATCGACCTTCGTGACTAAAGAATCCAAAGCGCCCAAGCTCATGGTAGGACGGCCACTTCCTTGAGTAATAGGAACGCCCTGGTGAGGCTATCTTGTGGGACGAAAACCGCTACAACCTCTTCTCGACATCGCCTTAGTCCCCTGCAGGCTGTCCCTGCCCAGGCCGGTTGCGCTGGATATGCACACAGCCAAAGGCGAAGAAATCTCAGGGCCATAGGCTACCACAGAAAACGGACCAGAGCGAGTCACCTGATTGCTTGCACATGCAACTGTCGCGGCATCGGTTCGGCCGCTCAGCTCTCGGCACTCATCGATGAAGCAAAACGGATCAAATTCGATGTTATTGGACTGAGTCAAACGAAAAGGAAAGAACCGCTCTCTTGCACCCTACGGCAGACAAGGACGAAGAAAAGCATGACGACTTCTATGACCAGCTAACCGACCTCGGGCTCATTCAAAGAAGCCACTATGTCGTAGTAAGTGGCGATTTCAATGCGGCACTCGGCTGAGACGCGTAATGAAGCAGGAGAAAGGCTGGCTAGTTTCTGCGAAGTCCATTACTTTTTCCATGGAAACAGCCAGTTCGTCAAACTCACGGATAAAAGATGAACCTATCTTTCTCCCAATGCAGAACATCACCACGAGCTCGATCATATTCTATGCAATCGTAGGGCCATAACAGATGTCTCTGTGGTCTCTCCTTTTAACACAGGAAGCGACCATCGGCTTTTACGAGCTCGCTTGCATTTTGTGCGTGGGCAGATACGCATGCGTCGAATTTTGTCAAGGCGACCACGTCGAAGTGAAGTAGATGCGGAAGCAGTTAGTAGGATGATGACGAACGAGCAATTCGAGGTGCTTGCTGACCTCAATAAGGACTACGATTCAGTCGTAAGCACTATTTCCAACATAGTGCGCGACTGTCGTAAATTGGCTCCCAATCATGCCTCACGCCGCATTTCTGAAACGTTTCGAACCTTGCTTAAAAAAACGCAGGCAGATGGATCCAATGAAATTCCATCTGGAGTACACCGCTCTCAATCGTCTTTGCAGGAAACGAGTTGCTGAAGATCATGCCTGTCATGCTAGAAACCGTCTGCTCGGTGCAGCAGAGGGAAAACGCAGTCTCAAGAAGACAAGAAGAGGACTAGCAGAGTATCCTCTGGCCATCCCATGTTTGAAAGCACCTGATGGAACCCGCACCTCGCCCAGGCCAAAAATGGAGCGCATTATGGCAAACTTCTTCTCTGAACTTTTCAAGTCAAATGCGGACTCCACAGTAGCACTCAGCGCTGGAGAAGATGTATTGCCCTTCTTGCCGTTGGAGGTCCGTTATGTAGCCGAGCGAATGCCTCGAGGAAAGTCTCCCGGTAGCGACGGCATCATCGCGGAGATGCTTCGTTCGTGCGGATAACCTCTGTATCGCGCCCTCGTTAGTGGTTCACTCGATATGCAAGTGAATGCCAAGTGTCAGACGTCTGGAGGAAATCAGTGACGATCTTGCTATTCAAAAAAAGGGGACGGGGAAGCTTTGTCCAACTATCGTTCTAAGACCCTTCTGCCAGTGCTCACAAAGTTTTCACACGCTGCTTCCTTGCACGCATAAGAAAAACACTTGATGAAGCACAACCGGTAGAACAAGCAGGATTCCGTTGCATGTACAGCACAGTGGACCAAATCGCCACTTGCTGTCGGTTTATCGAAGAAGCCCGCGAATGTCACGTGCAGCTGGTGCTTACTTTTATTGACTACAAGAAGCCGTTCGATTCAGTGGAACTCTCGAAGGTGTGGAAAGACTTGGAAGAGCAAGGCGTAGAAAGGGCTGCGTGAATGAGCTGTGCAAGTGCTATACAGACTGCATGACGGTGTTTCGGCCCATTCACAACGACGTTGAGGTAGCTGTGGAGAAAGGAGTACGGCAGGGAGATCCCATCTCTCCAAACCTTTTCTCTGCTTGCCTCGAATCCTCAATTCGAGAAATGTGACTGGTGCCAACTCGGAATCAACATCGACGGGAATCTGAACCATCTGCGATTTGCGGACGACGTCGTGCTGATCACCAGTTCACCTGAGGAGGCCAACGCAATGCTCTGCAGCTTGGATGCTGAAGGCTCGAAGGCAGGCCTTGTGATCAACAAGTGTAATACGAAGGTCATGGGCATGCAAGGCAAACTCCTGTGACTTTGAACGGAGATCTGGTCGAGGACGTCAGCGAGTACGTCTACCTAGGGCGTCTACTGAACAGGAAGAACGACTTGAAGCCGGAGATAGCAAGGCGTTGGAAAGCAGCTTGGACAGCATTCAACTTCATCAAAAGCGTCGTTGATCTCACGAAGGACACGAGGCTCAAGGCTGAGTTCTTTGACTCGGTAGTCCTACCAGCCATGTGCTGTGGATGCGAAACGTGGACGCTCACGAAAGCCAACAAATGCCAACTCAAAACTCTACAAGCTTCTCCAGTGCTTATTGGACTTACTCTTTCGCGACAGCGCGAACTCGGCCTTCATAACGTCGACGTGAGAGCAAGATCAAAAGTACGAGATGTGGTTCAACACTGCGACGAGGCGAAACACAGGTTTGCCGGACATCCGATGAGGCGTAACGACGACCGATGGAGTACAACAGCTGTGTTGTGGTATCCTCGTCACCGCAAACGTCCACCTGGTCGCCCGCCCACGAGATGGTCCGATTTGCTCGCTTTCCGAAATAACGTTCGAGATCCCGTTTCGTTGGGAACTGTCGTGCACTGGACGACGATTGCGAAGGACCGTTCAATGTGGAAGAGAAGTTGGGACCCGCGCAAGGCCAATCGCCGTGCTGAAGAACGGGTCGCATAAGTAACCTAAGTAAGTAAGTAAGTATTAAGGTCCCTTATGTTCGTTCTGAATTTGACTTTTCTCGACATGTTCAGCTGTTAATCCTTTCCCAAGCTGACAAAAAGTGTGTTTGATCTATCACCTAACTATTCTGATGGTCACTGTTTCTACGGTTTCTTCTCGAACCGAAGTCCCTCACTCGTATATCAGCTCTGCTTGCGCACAGCATTACGCGCATTACCCGGCGAGGTGAGAAATAGGCTCATTCAAAGTCACTATCAGGTCAGCGATCAAAGATTGAGTCCATTTTACAACTTTGTTACGTTACATGATGTGCGCAGTATGATGGACACCAACGATGGTTACCAACAAGATGGTGACACACTAGTAATTAGATGAGAAGAATGGTCACTAATGAATCTATGGAAGGTCATTGAAGTTCCCTGATGCCCGCTAGCATAAGAATCTTGGGAACTATTCGGCTATTACAACCCCAATGGGGATCGATTGGGGCAAAAAATTTTTTTGCTAAAACTTTGCCTACAGGGGTAATTGAGGCTCCTGATCACGAATATCACATTAATTTTTAACGTTGGCGCCATTTTGCACCAAAATGGCGCAACTATTGCACTAAGGTCATTCTCACCAAATTTGATAGAAACTTGGTTATAGGGGTAATTGAGGCTCCTGATCACGAACATCGCATTTGTTTTCAACGTTGGCGGCATTTCGCACCAAAATGGCGCAAATATTGCTCCTGGTCGTCCCCACCAAATTTTGGAGAAAGGAAAAAATCGAAAATCGCACTATCTTACAGCTAGGGACAGTCAGTCATGGAAAGAACATGTGCATAAGTAACTTGAGAGCTTTCTCACAGCCGGGTTGTGCTTTCCCACAGTCGAATTGTGCTTTCTCACAGCTAGACAGCGGGATTGTATAACGTTGTGCCGGGAGGTTATTTCACGCATTCGTTAACGAAGTGAAGCATGGCTTTCAACGTTTTGAGGCAACGCCACCGCCAGGAGGAGTTAATGGACTTCTCATTGAAGGATTTGTACGGGCTCCGAATGGAACATCTACAGTTTCAGGAATGGCTGCGCTCCATAGGGCTGATGACTACTCCGTTATGCCCATCCTGTCAAGGAGCCATGACGCCAAAGAATGACGACCACCACAATGGGTGGATCTGTTGCCGACGGTCGTGTCGTACTGGTCCGACGAGCGAAACCAAGGTGTACGTGCCCGCCCGAAAGGGATCGTTTTTCGAAAAATCCAACCTCGCTGAATCAACTGTGTTTGCTCTGTCCTACTTTTGGCTTCACGACATCGGCAAGGTGAAAGACAAGGCGTACGAGCTCCACATCCATCCCTGCACTGTAGTTCAGTGGGAGCAGTACTTGACATATGTGCCGAATACTTCAGAAGAAACGCACCCGTAATTGGTGGTTTCGGATGCGAAGTGGAAATAGACGAAACCCTGGTTTTTAAGCGAAAGTACAACCGCGGGCGGTGGGTGCGCAGACACCAGTGGCTTTTCGGAGGTATCGAAAGAGGAAGCGGCAGAGCATTTCTGAAGTTGGTTCGAAGAAGGGACACTCCCACTCTTCTACGTCTCGTTACGAAATACATTAGACCCGGGACCACGATCATCAGCGAAAGTTGGAGAGCTTATTCTCAGACTGCTGCCCTTCCCTTCGGATACAGGCATCTCGTGGTCAACCACCAGCTGAACTTCGTTGATCCACGAACCGGAGCACATACGCAGCATGTCGAGTCGCTCTGGCAGAAGTATAAGGAGGTGGCAAAGCGACGCTATGGAATAAACAACGCTCGCTATGAGGACTACATGCAGGAATTTCTGTGGAAAAAGCAGTTCGGAGATCGACGCAATGCACGTACACCTTCTGGGATCAGGTAGCGGCACTCTACCCTTGCTAAACGGACTCACCGTCTCATATGATAACCCAACGGCCCTCTTAAGGGCCACCTATAAAATTTATGGCGTGATAAGAAACAGTGACCGACTGTATAAACCTTTTTTGCATGTGTGTGACAAAACCAGTGAAGAGTGTTAGCAGCAGTGCAATAGTTGCGCCAAGTTGGTGCAAAACTGCGCCAACGTTCAAAACCAATGTGATATTCGTGATCAGGGCACCAGATAACCCCTCTAACCAAGCTTCTACCAAATCTGGTGAGAATGACCTTGGTGCAATAGCTGCGCCATTTTGGTGCAAAATGGCGCCAACGTTCAAAACCAATGTGATATTCGTGATCAGGGGCATTACCCCTGTAGGCAAAGTTTTAGCAAAAAAAATTTTTTTGCCCCAATCGACCCCCACTGGGGTTGTAATAGCCGAATAGTTCCGAATCTTGAAAAGGTTCGTTAACTAGGGCGGACTAGTTCAAGCGGTCTCAACCTGGGCATAAGCATGAGCTCTATTCGATTTACCTGTCTAGCACTTATTATTTATACTATTATCTATAATCTGTTGATGCAATTCGATTTATGGTTGTAGCTTACAGTTTTACCAAGAATCTCACGAGGGAGGTCTTTCAGGTCATGGCGCGCTTTTGAAAACGGTTTCTCCATCGTATGGGAGTGCCTGCATGAAACATATAACATTTTCGCTAAGAGATGCTATAGATGCCAAAAAAGAGTGAAGTTTTTTGAAAGGGTGATCTAGACTCACTTATTGCAACGCGTACTCTTTGTAGCTTAGAGCATGTGCAGATTTACAGGTGTTCTTCCATTGCACATACAAAAGAAAGCGAAATGTCGAGGAAGGAAATTCCAATCTGTGGCACGTACTAGAGATATGCAACACATATCGCCGCTGTACTGAGCATATTTTTAGATTGTTTTCATCTCAATAGACAGGATCTGGTTGACTTTTGAGTTTAAATGTATTCAGACCACCCTTGGTTTATGGTAGCGTTTGCATACCCACATTCCATTTCCTGTGATATGTATCATCCTTACTGGCATTATGTTCTATGTATTATCCTCACTTGCATACACGAGAATATGTATAAGAAAAGCAGGGATACTTTTGATTTGGTTCAGGGAAAAGGATCTCCGAGGTGAGCGAAATTATCTACTTATGCAAGAATTTCGCATAGCGGCGGAAAAGATCCACTCGTCGCCGAGCTCCTTCTCTTTGACCGAGCTGTGCAAACGCGCGAAGCGCACTGCTTCTGAGTTCGATGCAATACAAAGTATATAGTTTACACCATAGTACGACGGATAAGGAAAATAAAGTTCAGGCCAACAAAAATGATGCATATAAGAAGGATGCAGATTATAGAGAATGGAATGAATGTAAGCAAAACGCTATTATCAACCAAGAGTGAACTGAAAACATTGAAAATGAACTGAATTTGACGGAACCCTGCCTACTGAAATAAGAGTTCGAAAACAAGCTCAATATAGCGGAAAATGAATAAAAATAGACGTGGATACGAACGCTGCCCTTCATACGCAGTCACACGTGATCGCCGTTGAGGGCAGCAATCAAATGGCGCGCAAACGTTGCGCGGAGAACGCTGTAACGCAAAATCCTAGGGCCGTATACTATCCTCTCGCGGCCGGGATGGGTCACCGGCGGCGTATGCTATGCGTCCCCAACCGCTCATCGGGGAGAGGCTCCGCCCATCAAATCTCGGAGATGCGTTCTCGACCGGCAAGGGGTCGAGATGCGTCGGAAATACAGTAATACCGTGACCAGGGAGCGAAACACTTGCGCCAGCACCCACTTATTTCGAAAGGATTAGAGAAGTATTTCTGTAGGTTTCAAGCATCACAATGCTCCCATCTCTGTTCTATTTCCTCTTTAAATCCTGCACGTGATCGCAGAATTGCTGTTGCTTAATGTTACCGGTATTCAGGCGCTTCGTACAGTTTTTGTTTTCATTTTCCATTGCATAAACCTGGTTTACGATGGTCGCATTCTCGTCGAAAAAGTTTAAGACATCAGATGTTGTTGCTCTAATCGCAAAAATTGCTCTTTCATGTATGTCTTTACTTCGTGGTCACTTCTGCTCTGAGTCTGTTTCGAATTATTTCTCAACTGTTGCAACTTCAGAAATTGCAGGGGAGGTGAGTTGGTATCCTGATCACGAAATAGCCATTTAATTCTGGCACTAGGGCTAGTTGGGCCACTGAGCGAAGTATGAAAAAAAATTCAAAATACGAGCGAATTCAGTGCTTTCTTCAGGAGTATGACATTCTCTTTCCTCGCTTATTTCGTTCAGCACCAGATTAGTGCTACACTGTTTGGAAGAGACCAGAATTTGAATCACTTGACGCGCAAAACGTTCCCGGTACTTAAAGATAGTGATTTATGCGTAATCAGCACCATCAAAACCATTTCCTATGAAGCTTTGGTCAAAAGAGTTGCTTCCTTTGTTTTGAATGTTGCTGTGGTTGCAATGACGCAATGACTGAGCAGTGTCGACGTGCGCTCCACTATCCCTTGCCTGATACACGGTTGCAAAAAGGTTCTTCGGAAGTATGCGCCCTTGCAGCTCTGCTTTGCCCTATGCTTTTTCTCACCGAGGAGCTCCCGACACCACAGCATACGGCCGGAGTCGCCGAAAGCATCTCCGGCCGAGGATCTCACCCAGCAGGGACGTCTTCCCGGCAGGGAGAGCATACCATACGGCCCTGGACATTAGGATACACTCCAAGGTACTCCGAGAATAGAGGATTCCTTGGCAGGGGGTGGGTGCCGCATTCGACCGTACAGGAGGGGAGGGTGCGTATGGGCAGAGTCAGTGATATGCATCAGATTCCAAACTTTTAATTAGTAGATGAGAACGAAAGATAGTTCGCAACGAATCCTTGTGAGGAAATGTTAGATGAGTTAATCCTCCGCCCGCCAGCGGTCAAAAGAAATGCATTTTGAGTGGAAGGTTGGCTTCGGACTGGACTCAGACCTTGAAATTAGAAATAAAGATGCGATCCCCTTTTTGCTGATCTGCTTTCATGACAGTGCTGCAGTTGTGCAAATGAAAAATTCCTACCAGCAGAAAAGTATCTTGTTTTGTAACAACTGCGTACAAGACGTCGTTGACTGCAACCGTCACGAAGAACACTAGAAACGATATTACTTTCACTTTGCCTCGGTTTGATGTCAGTATCATGACGGTATATTGCCTGCGAGTAGAATCATTGGATGAGTAACTTACAGATCTTATATCAAAGACACATTTCACGATAATTTCCAGCCTCGTCGCTCTTCATAAGGACTCTGGGCGTGCTAACGAACACAAAAATGAGGAAAAATCGAAATTTCCCGAAATCTCCGAGATTAAGGTTATACTGACCTTTGTCTTCGAGGAACTTGTGGGCTAGAGCAAGTACTTGGACAAATTTTTACGTAATATGTAATACCATAATCGTACGTATCCGATAAGGCTGCTGTTACTATTGGAACTTCCCTTAGCCTATCGTATCGCAGTCGATATCTTGCCTCTCATACACGTAAGAGCCACCGCTATCTCGCTAGCTAAATCGTCGATGGGTGTAGGCCATCTAGGAAAGTGGCCGCCTCTCATTGATGGGTTCGTTGCGCGTTTAGCACTCGCCGTCACACTGCAATGATGTCACATGCTTCACCGTTGTGGAAGGGCCTATCTACTCGCGGATAGAACCAAAATACTCATTTTATCGCGAACTTGCCTTTATGTTGATGCATTGCTACCGTAGGTAATCGTTGATGCGTGCAAGGATGATATGTCCGACATATCCATTTAGGAGAAGGAAAATATCATAACTGCACTTACATCCATGATCTACCCACACACTCAAACACGAAATCATTCTATGGAGTCACACAAGGGTTCCATCACAGTCAATGTGAAGCAGGAGATGGTTGCATGGCGCATTCACAGGGAGGGAACGGTCAAAGCCATAGGCAAACTAGATCCTTCTAATACCAACATTGGAACACCTTGGAGGGCTGAGCGCCTTTCAAAAGAATCTAGAAAGTGCAGTGCGGAGCTGGAGTCGAGCTCATCGGATCTCCAGAGCAAGCTATGAGTATACAGTACCCACCTGTAGACTGCTTTTCTATCTGATAGTCACGCGAGGACATCTTCTGAATTAAGCACCCTTCCAATTGTATTTCCTGTTCGGTGCGAAGGGGTCGAAGTCATGGCGTATGCCCAGAGCGAAGATGGCTAACGCTGGGAGGTTGAGTTTATTGTATTGCTACCGGAAAAATCGTTAGGAAAGCATGGGGCTGCTTCTGAAGAGGTTTCAACAAACTCTCTGTGAGGCTGTCACACTCTTGATGGGAAAATTTCCCATCGATCCGAATATCCTAAGTCTTAAAAACCATACAGAGTAATCTGAAAGCGCGTTAGAGAGCGGATTTTCTAGTTTCGGGAGAACGCATGCGGTTGCCAAAAATTCGGCACGAAAAAGCTATAACTGCTAGAAGTAAAAAAAACCCGCATGCACGCATGCAACTTTCATTTCTTTCGACTAATCCTCGACTAGCGTACCTCCCGGATCTCGTAATATTCGGAGCGACTAAACATGCATAAACAAGAGGAAACCTAAGGCTTTCCAAAGAGCAACTTTGCTTTCCAAATGATGGAAAGTACAATTCTACCTTTTTTCAGGTAATCGAGGCAGGACTGTGGAGCAGCGTGGGCACAGACTGTATGCAGGCAGGTTTGCTGGGTTATTTGATTTCGTGATCGTTGTTTTCAGGTCTTCTTCCTGAATATCGGTTTTTTGCTTTATTAATCGCATTGTGGTTTAGTTGTATAAATCTACCTTTGTTTTTTAGGTGATCAAAGCAGGACTTTGAAGCAGTGTCGGCACAGACTTTGTACAGGCAGATTTGTTGGTTTGTTGATTTCGTGTCTGTTGTTCTCTAATTCTTCCTCTTGAATGTCGACTTGCTTTTTTACTCGTTTGTATTCGAATTGTAAATGTATGGATATTCTTTTGTTTCTTATCCAGATAATTGGAGCAGGACTGTGGAAGGTTTCATAAAATGTGCTGTTGTTACTGGTTTTATTGACTGTTCCCATTAGAGAGACACCATTTCTTAGTTTTTTTTTCCTTGTTTCTTTGATAACACGGGTTTTATTTCGTTTGTGTTTCTTGGAGAAGGAACGATAAAGGTGTTCGGGAAATTGATTTGCACAAGAAAATCAATACAAATACGTGGCGACAATGCACTTAGCAATATCGTACAAAGCAACAGAAATAACTGAATTTGTAAGTGGTTGAAGAGGTGAGGAGAGTGGTACATGGGTCACATGGAGGGGGGGGGGTCGTATTGAGGCGGCCCCATTCCTACATTCCTCGGCACCTAGGAGTGCCCTGTTACACACCTTGCTATAGCGAACAGATGGCATAGTGGATACGATAAAGGACTCTCGGGTGTGTGTTATGGATGGTTTTTCATCTTCGTATATGCTTCTTCGAGCCAAATGATTGCGATTCTCGTTGACAGCATGCCAAATTGACTCTGATTGCGAGTTTTCAGCGAATTTGGTGATTCGACTATTTGGACTCGTACGGTGCTTGAGCGAACAAGCGAGCAAAGCGTTTTCATGGGAAATGAGTGTCATATTTGAGCTTAGGAGGTAAGACTACCTATGGAAACACAATCCTAGCCGACCGAATGCGAACCTTTTGAGCCTAAATTCGAGCGAGAGAGAGTATGTGTTTATCCGTGGGTACGTGGCACCCATTCTGTTTGCAAAGAAGAATGACTAAAAAAAATCGGTGGAAATCATTGGAATATGTACAACATGGATGTTTATCGCTACAACTTCACCTACCAGGCATCAAGCAAAAGAAGCGGTCAGGATTTGACGTGTCTGACATGTGATAGCGTCGCCTCCTTCGTCGAACGTGCAGCCGAAGGTATAACAATGCCCAGCTCATCTTTTCGAATTTGGTTCAAGATCTTGATTGGGCTGAAAACGTATCGCAAGGGATAGTTTGACCCCGTGCGTACGAATATCAAATCCGGTTCGCACAAAAACGCGCCGCTCGTGCGCTGTGGGCACTGGCAGGCTCAAAAACTGAACCATCAAATTAGTAAAAATTATAACGAGGAGTAGTCCGGCCCTCCAATAGTATAAGTGCACTTTCACCATGCCATTCAGGAAGAACAGGAGAGGAATGGGTTTTGAGGTGAGCCTTGGTGTACTCCTACCGATATCCCTACTTCCGCTGTCAGTCCCTGCGGGGTGCGTATGTCAGCCTTAGCCTCATCGTACATGTCCTATATAAGGGTAACCAGGTGCTCAGGTAGCTTTCGTTCTCGGAGCGCATTCCAGTTTACTGGCTGGTAGAAGGCAGTTTACTGGCCTTTCCGAGGTAGAAGAAGGCTAGGTAACAGGGCTGGCTTTTCACGGTACTTTCCCATCCCTTGTCTAAGGATGAGGATGGCTTCGTGTTGGACCGCTAGGCATGAACCCGACCTGCTTGTGAGAGATGGTGACGAGCTCCCCTAGCTTCAAGTCAACCAGTCGTACTCCTTCATGGTATGAGCTGTCAACTTTATTTCACGGTAGCTGGAGCACTCCATTGCGTCCTCCTTCTGCTTGAATAGAGGAACGATGGTGCTGGTCCTCCACGCATCCGGAATTTTTTCTGTTGCCGACACCATGTTGAGGAAGCGTGTAAGCCACTCTAACCCGTACTCTTTAAGTGCCTTCCATGCCTCTATTGGTACCACATCTAAACCCGCGGCTTTTCCGTTCTTCATTTTTCCCAGGTGTGGCAAGCACTCTTGCTGTCCAAGGCAGGATGGTATGTTGCTTTCCTTACGAGGGAACACTCCGTCCAAGAGCCCCATGAAGTACACCTGCTATCTCCTCATGACCTTGGCTGGTTTCCTCAGAATGATACACATGGCTCTTTACCGCCTTCACCATCCCGACGCCTCGGGTGGCTTGATTTGACTTAACCAGCCTGACGAACTTTTCTACCTCCTTTCCATTCAACATTTCGCACAGGGCATCCATTTACATGTCTTTGCTTAGGCCACAGCTGTTTTGGCAAGCCTCTTGCTGCGTTTGTAGGTGTCGAATGTTCTCGGCTCATCAATTTCTGTCACCGCTTGTATGCTTCCTCCTTCTGTTTCACTACCCTCTGAGCCTCCTCATTCCAGGTTCACGCACCTCTAAAGCTACCTTGGATCTTCCCAGCGTTTCCTTCGCGCTATGAAAATTATCTCAGCTGCTTTGTTCCAGGTCTCCTGTTTAAGAACGATATCCACTATCCTTCTATTGAGCTCATCGCTTTCTCGTTTGTGCAGCTTCCACCATCTAACTCTTCGTTCAGTCTTGGATTTGCTTTCTTGGGGAGCTCTATGGCAATGTCTGTTAGGATGGGTCTGTGTTGGGTGGTGAGTTCCTCTTCTGGCAGTACCTTAATGTCCATCGCAGTTTTGTGGGCTGATCTTCCAATGAGTACATGGAACTTCCGTTTGTCTCCCTCCACTGCTATAGCTAACCTTCTGATTATCTCTTTTCGCGAAGTACCTGCTGCAGACCGCTCAGTCTTGGGCCGTAGCTAGGCTCAGCATCTTTTCTCCCTCGGCGCTTCTTGCACCTAACCCTTTGCCTTCGTGCACCCTTTCTGAGCCTCTAAATCTCTGCCGATGTGACCACTCTGATCACCTCCACTGTGAGGTAATAGCCTTCCGGAACTGACCTAATGACGTCGTTCAGGTTTAGATAGAGCAAAAATGGGCATTAATTATATGTTTCATGTACGTAACCCCACAAGATGTGGAAAACCTCTGTCAAAAAGGGCGCCCATTGGAAGAGCATGACCTCAAAGACCTTTCTTGTTAGAGCCTGAGTCGATCGCAGGTCAATCACTACAATGCTAAAATTACAAATAATCATAAAAGCAATTAAAATCATGAAGTTTATGTGTTTTGTCGAAAATCCACTGCTGTAGGTGAGCAGGTCCCATGTCGTCCTACGGAAGAGAATGGTTGCCGGACAGCATGGACCGACGTCGTCGTCAAGGTGCAGTGATGGCATAGTGTTCGAGGGAGTTCACAGGCGTGGCAAAAACTTCGGTTAGAACACCTCAGCACTTTTCCATCGATCCAAATAACGCCCGCCTTGTATCTGTGACGTATGGGAAGGCATAAGAGGCATTAGATCGAGTCCTGAGAACAAAAGTGGTATGGGTGTGACAGTGAAGGAAGAACGGTTGGCAGAGATAGCCGAGTGGTTAAGAGTGCAGGATCACGTCTGCATTTTCGAAACCACTGGTTTCGTTTCTCGTCGAGGCACAAAACTATGGCATGGAAAAAGTTGCAAAAATGATGGCCAAATAACCGTAGCAGAGTCTCTTAAAGACTGTGTCTCCTCACTGAACAGGATCAACGACCGAATCGTGGCTGTAAGGATGGATACGAAGGAGGTACGCACCGCAAGCTGGCTAGCTCGAAGCTGAGAAAAACCAGTTCTATCCGAATCTCGGTGGAGTCATCAGGGCAGTCCCGGAGGAAGGCTATTCCACCGTAGCGGGAGACATGAAACGGCTGAACGTTTATGTCGGCAACGACAGGGAAAGGTTGAAGAGTGTGCACGGGGGCAGAGGCAATGGAACAAGGAGTGCTGAGGAACAGGGGGTGCTTGACCTAGCTACAGCCCACGACCTGACTATTTGCAGTATGCTCTTCGTATTCGCATCGGAAAACTTAGAAGGTAACCTAAAGCAGCTAGAAGGCAACCGAAAATAGACCATGCGCTACTAAGGAGGCCATTACGCAAGAGTGCGAAGGACATCAAAGTGCTACCTGATAAGAAATCGGCCACCCAGCACAGGCCCCTCCTAGAATACATTGCCATAGAGCTTCCAGAGACAACAAAGGTAGGTACTGTAAGTAGGATACGGCGGTGGAAGCCAAACAGGGTAAAGAGAGATGACCCAAAAAGGAGATCAGTGGAGGCTGGCCTACATACCCTTGCGTCACCGTTCAGGAGACTTGGCATAGGGTCGTCAGGGTCATCCTACGATGCGCTTTTGGAACGAGATAGCGAGACGGTGAGGCGAAAGAATTAAATATACAGAGACCGGCGAGAACACGGAGCTCAGAAGACGTCGTCGTCTATAATAGCTGCAAGAGGCTTGCCAAAGGTAAGAAACCGAAAAGGATGCCCTGTTCGAGAAGTTGGAGGAAAGCGGAGAGCGGTCTCCAGGCTGGTCAAACTCAACGTCGGGCCATTCAGGGCACTAGCATGGTAAAGAGCGGGACCACTCCGGACACTAGGGTGGAAGGACCGGGGAAAGCAAGGACCATGTCATCCTAAGGAAGCCAGCAGAGGTCAAAAGGAGGTGGCAGAAGTACTTCGACGAACGTCTGAGCGAGAACTTTTCCCGCAACCAGAGCCGAAAGAGGGAGGCCACGGCGTCCAATTCTACCCTGAACGATAGTCATACGTTAAAGAGGTGATAGAGGAATGGAAGGCTCTGCGAGAGTACGGGAGTGGCTCATCCGACTAATCAACACCATAGTCTCTGAAGGAAGGATCTCAGGTGACTGGAGGATTAGTTCGATCGTGGCCATCTCCGAGCAGATGGGTGATGCGATGGACTGCTCCAACTACAGCAGGATCAGGTTGACAGCGCATATCATAGAGCTGCATGAGAGGCTAATCCATTCAAAGCTGAAAGAAGTCATCCCCATCTCCCAGGAATAATTCGGGTTTATGCCTGAAAAATACATAAACACGCCATCTTCATCGCCAAGCAGGTGATGGAGAAGTATCGAAAAGAGCGGTGATCATACTACCTAGCATTCCTCGGTCTCGAGAAGACTTTTGACCTTCTTCTCAGACCAGCTTTGGGGTGTCTTGCGAAAGTTCTATGTAGGGTCTAGTCACCCTCATAAGGAATATGGACGACGAGGCTAAGGCTGTAAGCACTCCGCTATTTCGGCTATATCATATCTTTTTCTTCACTACCGCGCCATTTGCATCACGCCTTCGGAGATGCAGAAGATATGAAAGCACGTAGATAGCGGTGAGAATCAGTTTGAGGTTGAGGGTTCCCTATCTCGGGTTTTCGAACGCTTTACTTCGTTACATTTCTACGGATGCCCAACTTATCATTCCTACCTTCGTTGCGGTGCGCAATCGGCCAATACGCATAACGGTGCCTCCATAGCGTTGAAGAACGTAAAATGCAAGCTACTTATGGAAGGACTAAGGATGCAGAATATTTCATTTATTTCTCTGCTTATCAAAAAATCCAAGAATGGCCGAGCGCATAATTGACTGGCAACGGGTTCCTTTCAGACCATCACTTTTGAAAGAGATCAAGATGTAAAGGTCCTGTCCTAGAGAAGGCTTCTTGCGATGTGTATGACGTTTGACTTGAAGAGATATTTTCGGAGCGAAGATAATGCACTGGTTGGTTACTTCGTGATGCACGTGTGGTATGGGTAGCGGCCTGGGGTCTACTACACAGTCCTCTTGCTGGTATGGCTAGCCACTGGCCTCAGATCAAAAACGCCGATTATATCATGACTGTTTTGTAGGACATTTACGCTTGAATGTGCCAAAAATTTTGCGAAGAGTCCGAAGGCCTGGTGTAGCCCAAAGCGGCATTGACATGCTTACAGCTTTTCGATTTGATATGATCAGAAGTCAATAATTGATTGTCGTATTGGATATTCCGTGTTCGACCATCTTTTAATCTGGCTTAGATGGACCAAATGGACATATTTGTTGGAGCTGTTCAATGTTCATGATGCTATTGTATATGAGGCCAATGTTTCGGCGTCTTCGCCTTCGTCGGAAAAACTTCAGACTTAATCCAGTCTAAGACTTCTACGATCTTGAGAACATTATCAGTAGAATGCCTAACCAGCTCTCGGTAGCGATCAGTCGGAGTGTGCCATGAGCTTGGATAAAGAAGAGGGTGTGGCCATAACCAGTGACCTTGCGCCTTTTCTCGGGGTCTGCAAAAGGTGGTGCTCCTCAGTTTACCGAAAATTTGTCGTGCTGGTGTCCATCTTGCGCCCCGGTGGCAAACACCAAGGTAAGTCCATGGTAAACTCTGATTGATCGCTACCGAGTGCTGGCGTGGTACACTACTGAAAAATGTTCTTGGGATTGTAAAAGTCTTCGAGTTAATCAAGTCTCAAGCTTTTCCGACTTTGCAGGCTCTGAAGTAGGCGAAGACGCCGGGACTTTAGCCTCGCATACAATAACATCGTCAATCTTGGAACGGCTTCAATAAAAATATCCATTGTGTCATATTGAGAATGCTTTGAAACGACGGTCGCTATGGCATGTATTAGAGTATCGGAAATATTAGGAAAACTTTCTGAGTAGCAAACGCAGCCTCATGTTTACCTTTGATCTCTACTTGTGCTTACTTATTCACACCATCTTTGAATTGCTTTCAGAGTTGTATTGTAATGGTTAGTTGAACTATACGGTTAGTTATCGAATGACGACAGCTGAAGAGTCTTCTGATGTAATTTTGAAATTGTGCAGTACGAACCTAGACGTTAGGTTATGCAAGGTAGGGGAAAAGGAAAACGGAGTGAAATGGTCGAAAACCCGGAGAATAATACTCTTTTTTTGAATGATTGCTATACGTGACGTGCTTTCGCACCCTTTGCATCTTTGAGGGGAAGATACAGACAGCGAGGCTAGCTAAGAAAGCACTGTTGAGTGCCACGGCTACTGCACCATCGACACCCGTCGCAAAGAAACACCCTCAAGCGAAGCTGCAGTAAAATGTCTACGGTGTACCCTTCAACGAGAACAGTGAGTATGAAATTTCGTAAAATTGATAATCAGTGCAGAGGTCAACGTCAAGAGAGGTACTTCTAGGTCGGGGTTGCCTCTGCTGCACACTGACAGTGCCCAAAAATATAGTAGACCAAGATCCCAAGTGGACATGAGTGCATGGCGCTTGCAAATGGGATAGCTCGCGCCGAACCTTCTCCCTTCAACACTTTAAGTTATTAATCTGTGTATGTGTTGAAAATACTATTTAGTATGTCTTAAAGAGTGGAAAACAGCTGCTCAACCCTACCTCCGGCATTTCAGTAATTTGATCAGAAGTGTGTGAAAGTCATTTGCTTTGTCGGGGAATTGTTTGGCTCGTACAAGAAGGTCATAAGCCGAAAGAAAATTTGATGAGCATCTATGGCAGAGACGTAGTAAGCAATAAGAAACAGTGATAGGATAATATTGAGCACAATTCCCGGCTTCGTTGAGTTTACAGCATTTCGGTCGCGTGGCCGTTCCGCCTCACAAGTGAGTATGTGGCACAGATTCAGAAGATATCTTCGGTTATGCGTCAGGACTGCCAAACTGGGTCACTTGTGTCACCGCGCGCGGCGAGTGCGTCAGCGTTCCCGCTGTGAACTGGCATAGTTTGCATAGGGACCATTAGGAAACTTGCAGTGCGCGGTGACAGAGTCGGCGTTGCCCGGTGACACACTTGGAATGTTCTGACTCACACCCGATATTTTTGAGGCCAAAATTCGTGTAAATGGCCGGAGTTATCGATTAGTTAAATAATTGAAAAAGCTGTGTGATAAGTGATGCACTACTGAGAGATAACCGATTTTTGATTAACTTCCTCTTATGGTATTAGCTTTTATCAGAATTCGGTATATAAGCGGCCACCGACGCTTCCTTAAGTGTGTTCTGCACACAATTTCGATAGTGATGGTGTTTCTCAAATCACATTGCTATAGAACTTTCTTATCAGCTTCAATGAGATACTTTCGCTTGTATACGAGGTAACTTCTACCAAACAGATATACTGAAGACAACCTTTCTAAATGAGTATTGTCCCAGTGGTTGCATTGTTCAAATTTCGCAAAACCTGTGTTTTTTTCGATTTTATTGAGGCTCCAACTACAAGGTGTCAAAAGGAAGTGTTACTGTGTTGAATGTGCTTCTCCTCAGTTCCGTGAATGGTCTGCAATGTCGGTGGGTGGCAAAGCAAAAATGAAAGAAGGCAGTGACGTTGATTTTCTGTTGGTCACATTGTTATAGCGAATTATGGACTCGTCTCCACCTCCTATCGCCGGGATTCGGATTTGATTGGGGCGTGGCGCGCGGGCGGTGCCGACGGCGATCCGCCTCGCTAGTGTACCCGTGTCGTCGTTGTGCGACCATCGGCGACCTACCTCATCGTCAACATCAACATCTTCATAGCCATCAACGTGGTCGTGGTCGTCATCGTCGTCGCATACAGGTGTTGCTAGATCACACTGCATCGTGCCGTTAACGCTGTATGGTCTTTCAAGGCCAACGGCCACCAGCGTTCACACGCCTGGTGTGTCATTAATGCAACATCATCAGCACGCATCATTCATTCGACAACCACACCTAGTCGTCGTCTTAGCATTATTCCATATCTTGTCACGACCGGTAATTGCACTTGATTACACGGATTTCAGGTGAGTTACGCTTTCCCGACGGCTAACCCTTCCCATGAACCGCCAGCAGTGCGGCCAGTAAATTTTGACTTGCCAGTAAATTTTGACTTCGTCAGAACTGTTTCCCGCATCATAAATATTATATTGCGCATCAAATATGGAATCAATGAACTTTTTTCAGCTCGACAACCAAGTACTGTTACAGCTGTATGTCTGAAGATTTCCTATTGCATTGGCCTTATTTGGATGAGGTTAATACGCGTTTAGTTTTCTTTTATTTCACTTATAATCGTAGCTCTTGGGGAGTTCTAGTCTCCACGTATGCAAACATTTTCTATTGAATTAACATGTTGATGCGCAATTTTCTGAGGTTACGCGCGAATGAGGGAACTACAAGTCTCAACAAGTGCTTTTCGTAGACGACTTTCACAAATAACTGCTCTGAAGATCTGCTACCCTTCCTTATCCATTCTTCGTTTACCCCTCTTCTGCACATTTCGCCAGACGTCGTTAAGCTGTTATCTGATCTGTTGATGGCATCATGAATATGCCGCATCATCTCTCTCTATTGGTCTTCTTTTATTCCATACATTGGCAGAGCTGTGTTACGATGATATCTCCTTGCTGTGGAACTAGTCCTCGTTGAAGCAGCGCGTGTCGTTCCGGATTAAATTTCATTTTGTAGTGCTGTAACAAACGGCTCTGTTGAGTGATGAGATAGGTGTGCGTGTATGTGTGAGTCTTTTTGCCTGATCTGAGCTAATAAATAAACTTATAAATTTTACTTGACCATTAAACTTTTGCGAAAGGCAAATCAAGTATTCATGTAGCAAAATCTTGCTGTGTAACTTGCACTCTAGCCATACAGTGGGGGAGGGGAGAGGTGGATCAGAAGTAGTTTCCTGTGGCTCACAAACAACGCCTTTATTGGGTTGTTTGGATCTAGGATTGGCCCCACTATCAATATTTGACTCGCTCCTACTACAATTTACAGGAATGACAAATAGAGAGTAGCCATTTCATACATCCATTTTCTATAGGACAAAGCGCAGGGGAATCATTGATTTATTGCTGCTTAAACAATTCACGTCTCTCTAATGGAAGTCGATGGCTGCTATTCAGAAATTTTAGAATAGAGTTGTCGACCAACTACATGTTTTATGCGAGTACTTAATGATTCGATGTAAGCATTTGCACTGGTTCAACTAATACTGAAGTTTATATCAACTTGTTTTGTTTTCCTTACCCTTTTGGAAGTGGGTTAGTGTAATTTGGCCGTTTTTCTAGAAAGTTTATGGACAAGCCTTTGATGTGGCACAATTTTTGCACTCACTCGACGCTATCCAGGGCCGTTGTGGTCTCAGAGGAGCAGTGCTCCGCACACATTCGTTTTGAGTACCTTTTTTTTCTATTTTTTGGACAGTTAATGTTTTGAAAACCAGTGCAAATTTTCTCAACGATTCCATTCCATTTCGTAGGCATTATACATGATGCCATAGCTTTCATATGAAAAAATTGTGGTATGTTAGCCAAAGCTATTAATTGGAAAAAAACATCGATTGACCCTTCGCACTTGCTCCCTTCCGAAATTTCGCTGCTTTTCAGTGAATTTATGAAAAAGTAAAGTGCTTTGTGTGGGCTTCCAAAAATAACTACTCGTTTTTCGTGCATCTATGTAGTGAGTTTTCATCGAGGGGCTCATTTTCTACTGAATTACTCAGCGATTCAAGTATTCGATTCGTTTACGTGTTTGCAACTCTAACATGCCGAACTGGCCCGAATTTGTCAATAGAGATGATATAGTTATTGTGCGCGGCAAGGCATCTATTCCTTAGAGAGTCTCATGCCATATCTCGCTTCCAGCGCAGTGCTCATTTTGGCGTCGTACCCGGCTCCTTTAAAGGTCACGCGAGGTCCACGACCTCAAGCAGCCATGATGGTATGCCGGAAAGCTACTAAGGGAGAGAGTGGCGGCGTTGCATCCCGTCGTACAGCTAATAATCACTTACTGTTTAGACAGTAGTTTCCTAGTTTGTAATGACAGTGATAAAACGTAGCACAGGTTACACTCACTGATCTTCGAGAGTAGAAAGTGATATAGCTGATGACAATATAGTCTTGGTTTGTGCACTGAACCATGAGAGTAATCCGTTGTGAAAGACGGAGGGAGTGTTGTCAAGCAAGGAATGAATTCAGTAAGAGGATATTACTTGTTGAATAATTTTCTTACAGTAATATGTATCATGCAGTTATTGTCCCTTGTGATATTCAAGAGTATAACGTATTATTTTTGTGACTTCCTTGCTTTTGAAGTTTGCGGTAAACAATGAGGGTAAACCCTGGTGGAGGTGGAGGGAGTATTAACGCATTAAGGCTGAATGGTGGAGGATAATGGTCGTCGAAGTATTTCCTTCTGGACATTGATCGGCGTGTAAAGGGATTATATACACTTCGTGATCATCATAAGTTGAAAGGGATATTTCTAATTTTCCAATATTTTCGGACCTCTTGCACTGAACGATGAGAACGATCTTCTGTAAGGCATGTGGAGAGCAGTAATACGCTATGAATGGAAGCATTAAAGGGATAATAGCTGTCAAATAATTTTGTACCTTACAGCTTCAATATGAGTGATTGTTATTCAGACTTTGCAGTAAACTGAACTTATTTACCATTCTTTTTTCCTGAAGTACTGTGAAGACTAGTTATAATTTGAATAATTGTCGTGAACAGCAAATTCTTTCATCCATAAGATTTCCCTTATCTTCGCCTGATAAACGGCATCCACACCCTCCTTACATGATCACTATGGTAAGACGTTTTCTGTCTCATTTGGGACCTGGCAACAATATGAAAGAACGGATGAACACCTTTTGCTTCAATATAAAACAATGCTGAATGACCATACCTAGGCTCTTTGCGGTTTCCTTTTTCGGTAGGCCTGTAGCACAGCAATGGCTCATCACACATCACAGTGAAATATCACTTATACTACGTAGCACAACGTTTCTCGTCAAGGAAAATTGTGTGTTCCAAGTTCGGTGCATCAGTTCTACGACCTGTGTCATAATTACTTTAGGTAATCGGAAACATGGGTCACTAGTTGAAGCCTGTAATGGAAGTGGAGGCCTGGAGCCAGGGTAAAATGGGTTTCACAAAGTTGGAGGCAGTTTGTTAGAAGGTTCGGCTTGAAGGACTGATGATAATCTTCGTGGTGTTTGAATTTTCATCGGTGCAATATCGCTTCTTCGGTAACATTATACGAGAATTACAATATTTCAAGTCCAATTCCAGCCAGTTCAATTCAACCAATATAATCGATTCTAATTAACCAAACAAGTCGGTTTATGGGACTACTGCATTCTAAATTTTTGACCGACTGGGTACAAACGTTTACTACCTTTCTACTTCCCAGATCACCCTAATACGAGGCAGGATATTGTGTGCCAGTGAGCAGAACAGGTGCTTGCCTGTCAAGTGCCAAAATTAGCACCTTGTTTGTCAGGCTTATGGCACACTATTCATTTTTCTAGGTCTACTATCGTCCGATGAACTTCACGGACCATTGCTTCAAAATTCCTGCAAAAGTAAATATTGGAATGGCACCGTGTAGTAACTCAATGTGTGTTACGGTAATTGAACCGAGGATATTGGCAGGTTTGTCTCCCTTTGATTTACTTCTTTCACTTTAGAGCTCAACAAACAAAACTAAACATGTGTTTATGAAAAACTGGCCTGAGTGAAATTGATATCAAAGTTTTGTAGAGGGATATAGTCTGGGTGTCCGTCAGCTCGCGCGTGTTGTTACAGTTTGCTCAGCCTGAAGTGCCAACTCAGTCGGCGGCTATAAATTTTTTTGGGCACAACCCTCCCAACATCGACTACTTTGACATGAAAAGCAGTAGAGTTTGGCGGCGATGATTAAATCGCCGTCAGCGAAACACCCTCAGGCACAGATGACTTGAGAATCGGAGATATGCTAACTTCTCTTCATGTGTTCTCCTCAATTAGCAACCACCTTGTTCATTTTGTGGTGGGCGCGGATTTTAGTATACACCTGTGGATATAGCGAATATTTGTAGTTTGGATTGAGAATGTAATGAGGAAGGTGTAAGTCTGTGATATCCGCAGTGCGCTCTAAAAGTTTGTGTGGGCCAGTTTGCTCTGCGGACAGTTTGATCGATTACTTATTACAATCAGAAAAGCTGCCGACCCCGATAAATCAA
Organism: Trichostrongylus colubriformis; assembly: GCA_963978905.1. NCBI lineage: Eukaryota > Metazoa > Nematoda > Chromadorea > Rhabditida > Trichostrongylidae > Trichostrongylus > Trichostrongylus colubriformis. The sequence goes on along the minus strand of OZ022261.1, from coordinate 21,103,734 downwards.
CCTCGATTGTGGTGCGATTGCTTCACGAAGTAGATAATGACTCTCGGATTATCGGTCTAATCCAATCTGGAGTAGTTTCGTGACTATTTTACCCCTCCCCCCACCCTTCGTAATCGGTTAGCGATCCACGCCTCGTGGTGGATCCGCTACTTGAGCGCGATGGTTGGGCCTGGATCCAATTTGATTTGGACGCGCTTAATTTTGGGTGTGTCGAGGTTGTGTAGCCGGGGCTGATCAGTTTGCTTCGCATATGACAACATCCCTTTCCCATGAGATTTGACTCTAAATATACACTACAATTTTTGAATAATGCTTACTACATTTCAATGAACAAACAATGTGATGGTGTGTAGCTAGAAGCTGAAATGACTAGGGCCAGACATAGGATCAGTTAAGCTGTTTGGCTTTCCACTTGACGATAATGACTATTCCTATTTGTCGAGTACCCTTCACGCGCTATCCAAGCATTTCGTTTCAATTTGGAGCCGTTTTATTATGATTAGTCTACTCGTTGTCCCATACCCCACAACCACTCCGCCTCTCAATGTCAACTGGAGTCCGAAATAGACTGCAAGCTGTGGGAAGGTGATCGAGGCTGGGTAACAGAAGCATATCTACTCAAATATGTCCCCAGAGGGTGCCTAGTTGTGACAGTGAACCCGTTCATAGCCTATGACGCAGATTTGAGAGATAAAAAGATAACTCTTCTCCCTATGGAACAGCAAAACATGAGGCGTTTTACCTTACGCTTTGTCCACTTTATAATTTTGATATAGCAGCTGGAATCGCTCCACTACAAGGCCTTCTGAGTCCTCAGAGCCTTGGTAAAGAATCCTTATATAATTAGGGTGAGGAACTAACACCTCGAAGACTTCATCGTGAATTTGAACGCCTTTTTATGTGGAACTTTTGGGGTCGGACTGCATGAGAGTTTTCGTTGGTGCCACTCGCAAACAAGTGAGCTACTACAGACTTCCATCTGGGCCTATACACGGACTGCAAGCGCTTAAATGCGAGTGCGAGAGCGATGAGTGTGTATGAGGTGAGAATATGTGTGAGGATGTCGACAACGACGGCGACGAGAGGATGATGAGAGCCTAATGTGAGTTCGAGCGAGCTTTTCATCGTGGTTGTTCACCGGCTCAAGAAGTACCCACTTATGTTTGAATGCGCAGGCCCTCACTAAGAGCACACTTCGGAGGCCTTTCTTTTCGAGCATAAGCTCACGCTCAACGATTTCTCATCAAGCTTCAATGTTCATCTCCTGAAATGAGGGACGTGAACGCAAGTGATGCGTGAAAAGTTCACCATAAAACTGGGAACGTACCGCCCACTTGCACCGATTTTGTTACAAAACTGGGACCAGATGCGGTTGACGCAGCCAAATGAGCTCAACTAAATTACCACTATCGTCAGCTCGAACATAAGTGCATGTGAGCGATGTACCGTGTAATGCTAATGCTGTAATTCGGGGTGATCGACTGCGTGGCATCCATCAACTTCTTAATTGGACAGCACTTCTGAATAGATTCAAAGCAATATTCCAATCCCTCTGGAGCTCACCGTGCTTTCCCTACTTCATAAATATTGCAGAACTATGACAATGCTATGACATATAAATGTTTTCGTGGGTTGTAGTCGCATGAGGGCACCTGATGGAAAATGTCATGGGTGTTTCACAGCTGACCTCATTTCATGCCCTGCAAGTGCAGGAACGCCATTTCAAAGTACAAAAGGGTGACAGCAATTAAGATGCAGGTGTTCCAAATAAATACGTGATTGCCGGAATCCGACGCAACTCTGCTAGAAAGAGCTTCGATTCGGAACAGACACGTTACTCCACCTCCTTTGCCAACAAAGCGGAAGGTAATTTTAATCAAAATCGATTGCTAGCGGTAGCTGAACATGCTGTGTTCCATCGGATCACTGACTGGTTTATTTTGAATTTTGCAAGATAATGCAGTGAATGTGATCGTGTACTATTCAACAGTATTCAACAGATGTGTGGAATAGAGAACTTGTCCACATTCTTGCCGTCATTTTCGTTTCGCGATTTCCCGGCACCGTCCCATATTCCGCTTCCATTGAAATGCTTAGATGCATTTGACAGGGGGCCTGATTTCCACTACGAATTACAAGATTAGCTTGTGAACAAACACGTATTTTGTCCTTTATACCAATTAGTGGGAGTAACGGTAGATACAGTGAGTGGGCTCAAATCAGATTCGACCTCGAACAATCGTTACCACACCGTATCCGTTAGGATGTGTAGCATCACGTCAAAAAAGGCTCGTGACAGTTTGCGTACTATTCAACAATTCAATTCATATTTGCCATCTCGCGTATGAATTGTCGCGTACCACAAGTGGTAATGCGACTTCTAGACTTCACGCTATACACCCCGTCCACAGGGCTCTATTGAAGGAACCGGGAGGGTCGCGAGAAAGAGGACCATGCGAAGAAATGATAGTAGTGGAACGAACATTCAAAGTCAGACGATAATCGGTAGAGGAACCCGAATTCAAAAGTGCGACTTTGTATTCTGTATTTGCATCTCCCGCGCATCTCTACGACCTTTCCAAGTCGCTTTTTGGTGGAGATGTGTCATTTGTTGTCTCGTAAGCTGTATTTCACTCATTCATGATGATGTGAAAGAAGTGAAACAACGGGAAGCAGCAATCAATTGAAATAAAGAAAGGTAAAATAAGCGAAAGGGTACGAAACAGAGTGCGTTATAAAATATCCATTGAATTCACACTCGACGTCTTAGCAGAGTGTAGTGTGTGCGATGCGTGCAGCCTAGCGAACTACGAGCGTTACGGTAAGTCTTGGCGTAGGCCAAGATTGCCCTCCCAGTGTCTTTAAATACGATACCATTCCCGAATCTGATCTTTTTGAAGTTATTGGCCATTTTGAGGTGGTCATTTTTTTCTGCGGGGTACGAACAAATAACTGTGAGACCGTATTAAATAAAGTCGAATATGAACATTCCTCTCTATACCAAGAATTTCACAGGTGTAATTTTCATGTCATTGCATGAAGTTGCTCACATTACCAGTCTCAGTACCAAATGTATGCTGTTGATTGCAAATATAGCAGCATATCATAAGACAACGTTGTATCACTACCAATAATCCGTTCATGTGATTATGGTGAACATGAATTTCAGGCCAACATATCGGTAACAATATCATTCGTGGATGTTTCGCCAGTGTGTTCAAGTACGGTGCAACGCCGCGAGCGCAAAGCTCACCGATTCTTGGTGAGTTTTCCAAATTTTGTTTTTGTTGTGTGATCCTTTACGATTGCTCTCATGTGTGACATTTGCGGGGACGTTTAACGCATCGAGGTGATTCTTCTGTCACAAGTGAGCAGCGCTCACATCATCCAGGTGTCAACAAATACACTTTTCGTTTTTCACAATGAGGGCAGCTGCTGTCAGCACTGCGCTTTTCATTTGGTGTCACACATTAACGTAGGGCGCCGTAAAGATGATCGCATAAGGGTATAGGCCTGTGGTCCGTGGTCATGGCCAAAATGTGACTATGTTACTATTATCTAAAGGTTGGCTTGGTGGATTTGGGTTCACTAACTCGCTTTACATTACCTTTCATTTTTTTGTGGTTTTCTTAATGCATTTGGATGCTCAGTATCAAATCTAGCTTTATGTAATTTGAGGGTATGTCATGACAGTGTAACTAATACTGCCAATCACAACGTTTTCAGAGAGGAACACCGACATATCTCCCCTACCTATGCTACGCAGCGCAGCCCCTCGAAGTGCAACTTTTATCCATCCAATGAACACTGAAAAGCTGGAATGAAAGGCAGTTTTAGGTATTGCTACATTCCCGTGGCTTCTGTGATTGAACACAGTACCTGCGCTGAGGCCGCGGATGTCGTCACTATTTGAAGCTTTCGACACTGGGCGGGGATTGTCGATTGGGCGGAGTATGTAGTGAAAGTATATGAAGGCGAACAGGTTGTTGCAACCAAATGGGAAACACTTGTTTGCATCTTTGATGGCGCACGGGGCAAAATTGAGGCAGTGACGAATGACGAGTGTACCTCTGTTGTGCTCAAATATTCGGGTAAGCGTCAAAACTGTTCAACGAGATCACCGCGCGCGACACGCGTCCTGCGGGTACCGTTCTGATTGAGCCAAATCATAACAGAACCAGGAAAACAGTTGGCGAGCGCAGCGACGTATTCTTTTGGCGCTGTGACCTGCTTGGACCGTCCCAACGCCTATCCCCAGTGTCCCATACCGTATCGGATGGTATCAGTTCTTATGAGAAAGCACTGGGTATTTTCCATTCAAGCCACTTGTAGTCCACAGAGACATTAAAAAGGTACTACATCTTAACAGCGTGGCACAAAGACATATTGAACTCTTATTTCAAACTCACGCGTGAAGATCGTCGACTCCTTTTGTCGGGCTTAGGCTGAGTTGGCCGTCGTCCTTCATTCGTCTGCGCTCCTGGCCGCTGAACAGAAATGCGATCCGGGCAGTTAAAGATGCACCATCATCGAGCAGGCTCTGCATGTACAGCGGATATTCTACTGGTACAGACCTATAGTGTACAATCGAAAAAGTGCCCATACGTGTTAATGCCTCTAATGAAAGATTCAAATGTGAGGAGTGTGGGTTTCAACGTTGTGATGCCTACCGTCTGGCATTTGCAGTGCATTTCTTTCCCATGACCTGATTTACCTGAAAACCTGTCTCAACTATGTTTTCTGGTTGGAGATCAGGACACCTGAATTAGGACAGGTCACGTGGGGGTGCAGGTGTGCCCTTCCAATGTTACTTCCTGAATGATTAAACAAGGTACGGATGTGCCTTTCCACGCACCAAATGAGCTTTGGTCCTGTATCCGTTTTAAAAGTAGCCTTGGGAAAACTTTGATATCTCTCAAAGTGACCTCAGTAGCGAACGAGCTCCAATCCAGAACACTGACCCACTTCTTCCCTACGTCATGATATTCCTTATTCACGGGATTTTTCGATTGGTTCGGCAAATTTTTGCGGTTTCGATTTTTCCACTTTCTGAACAATTTTTTGGAAATGGACGGACGACAGCACCACACCGTGTCTCGTACATTCCTCTTCTCCGACACCCTGACGACCGATTTCTTAGCCTCATCGTGACATGTGATAAAGTCGGATTCTGTAGGATCATCTGCACAGCGGTTCAACAAAGATCAAGCTTTCCGAAGCATAAGTAGCATGGAAAAAGGGCATGATGGCGGTACAATAGCTAACTGTTGTTCTAGTTCACCATAGCTTTATGGAGTGCGGCAAAACTATTGTAGTACGGCTGAAAAGTATGAGAAAACTTGAACGAGAAGCAACGCAAACTGCAAAACATGAGCCCTTATCGGCTGAAAAAAGTAACCTACAGTCCATTCCACAGCGCCAGATAGGGCGTGGCTACAGTGGCGAGAGTGAGAGTGTGTGACGGGGCGGGTGAGTTTGATACACTCTCACCCAAGTCCGTAGGCCACGCCCTATCAAGCGCACTGAAAAGTACTGTAACTTTCTTTTTGATTCTACGTGGCCGCATGTCGCACAAGAGATCTTGGGAAGTCGAATGAGCTGCACTACGAAACTCTACGGGATCCACCATGTTCATCCAGCCTGGCCTGGTACCTGCCGTTAATCCAAGCCTCCGGATAGGTTCCTTCTAGGAGGAACGCTTCAAGGCCCTACATGATGCTAAAGCGACCTTCAGCGAATTCACCGCCTCTAGACCTCCACTCTTTCTAGCGACCCGAACGAACAATCATTCATGTTGTTCGCAAAAATGTGTAAACTTTCATGATTCTTATTTCGAGTGATAAATTCCTGTGTGAGCTCAGATATGCTCATTCGAAGTAAGAGGTAGGAAATAGCCAGAATTTTCCGAACGACCTAACAAACTGTATTTCTCGTATGAATGGATTACGGTATTTCTCGGATCGCTCATTCAACATGATAGAGCGATTCTGTAGGCACTGTGTGCAGTGTAACTTTTCTTGCGTTAAAATAATTCTAATAGCATGTAACGTGTCAGCCAAATGTTCAGCAGGAAGTGCTCATTTAAACAAGAGCAGTAGCCCAGCAAGATGTCTCAGCAGCCTCAGTGGAATTTGTGTTCATAATTCGTAGGATATTACAGATGGCTTTGCGTGGCTGTTAAGGTCTAGCTGGTCGTTCACAAAGGAAAAATGTGGTTTCTATAAATGAACACTAGAACCGAGGGAGACGGTGTATGGTGCAATAAGCATCATATACCACATTTTCACCATTCACGGTCATTTTACTGGTCTTGCTTCACATATTTCTTCGACGCTTGCCCTGATGAGACTGATCCACCAGCAGTATCTGAAGTAGTGGGCAGCATTGCATACACCTAACCTGGTATCACTTACATATAAGTGGCTTGATGTCTCTTTAGTGTGTATTCGTGTGCTTCACCGGAAATTGAAAATTCACGTACCAGCACTCTCAAGATGCTTTCTTTTGAAATATTATGGCGGAAGTAAGTTTACATTGCGGTAATGATAAGGAGAGATTTGTTGCAAAGATTGCTTGTAATGAGGGAAATGTGTGCCGTGATTGTGTTTGGTACATCCCTTTTAAAGTAAGGAGAGAGGGACTTTTCCGAATATATCTTGACTATAGTTTAGCTATCATTTTCAAATTCCAAGGTTTCTGTGATTTGGTCTTAATTTGATATATGGCCAGTTGGACTAGGCGTCCTCGAAGTTAGCGAAACGTGAGATTCAACCATAAATAATTTGGTTTCGAATACGTGCCGTTCGTACATGCGGTTGTCCTCGGTTTCCACGGTTTTTTCTCAAACCGAGTTCCTTTTTGACATATCAGCTTTACTGGCGTACAACATTGCGCATCACACGATAGAGTGCAGGGCCCATTAACATAAATCAGGCCTACTTTGCATTACTACACTATTACGTTATGTGATGCGCGCACTATCAAGCGCCAACAAAGCTTGTGGTTTATAAAAGAAAACTAAAAATTGCCGGCAATACCAGAAGGCCGTCATAACAATGCAGGTGGGTCACCTCACCACGCGTGTTGGCCCTGGGAGCCTCGCATGTCTCGCTACGAAGAATTGAACGCACGCCAAGAGGCACGGATTCATGTGACCTGCCCCACTTTGAACGTCATAACCCGACAGAAGCATCGCCCCGGATTTCGAAGTTTCAACCGTCAAGATTTCACAGGCAGAAACTCGCTGCACTATAATTGCTCTATTCCAGCACTGTACGAAGAACGTGCTTACTGTAAAGCTACAGATGAAAGTTACAAAATATCTGTTGCAAAGGCAATGATTTTTAAGGCGGCGGCATACATGTTGCTTTTCCCATCAGCTGCCGTTAATGAATAGAGATCTACTATGATTGACGGAAATTCAATCGTGTACTGTCTGGTACTGCTGTTTATAACTAACGTAATAATATAGAAATCGGACAAGCCTGATGGCGTAAAATCGTGTAGACGATACGCACATATCTCAGGGATACCATGGACCCTGATTTTTCGATGACAGCTTTGAGTTACCGTATATCCACATCCTCGGAGTTTACATTATTTTGGTGTAAAACTCTCTATTGTGGAGTTTTCAGTACGCAAAGGTCTCGCAATGACTATTGACGCCGATCCTATTAACAATGTCCAGATATCAAAGCCAGGATCAGTGCCTCGTGGCTAACAAAAACTTCCACTCCTCCGGGATCGATGAAATGATAACATACTCGTCTTGGATGCAAAAAGACTGACTTGTACATCTGCTGGCTACTGCAAGCTACAACATTCAATGACCTTACTATTTTAATTAGAAGTGGTATGCGCGGCGATCCCACGAAAGGACTGATCGAGGCCTATCACTTTTCGTTTCTTTTTCTACGTCTACAGTGTGCAAGGATATTACTATTTAGGATATTTCTTCCTCCATGCAGACCTCAAAAAGAAGCCTAAAAGGCACTCGATGTTTTGCTATCTGGGAGTTTGTCCAACAGCTGTGCATGGAGACTCTCTTAGGTCATTTATGGGAGGCCAGCATTGCTGCGGTGGATGTCAGAGTCGATCCGTCGTCCATATTTCTTCGATGCCGCCACTGCCAAAGTCATTCGTCATGTCTCGGAAAAGTCGCATGTGGTTCGTCAGGCTCTCGACGGCAACGCCATCGATGGCCCCTTGTGCACGCTTTCATGGTGTCATCGGCAAACTTGTTGTGCCCTCTTCGTCGTCATTCGTCGATGCGCTCGCGCTAGTCCAGCTGCATCCTTCTGATGCGAATCGTTCGAAAGCGGCCGAAATAAATGCGTTTTTTGTCAGACAGCATAGCACTCAGAAAGCATCTCAAGTATGCGTCTCATGGATGGATCCGCAAAACGATTTGATATGTAGTTGTTGAAAAATTGATGTCGTTTCGCTTCATTTATTCATCGGGGCGAGGCTGCGCGCTTGATAGTAATTATCCGGATTTATTTGGTGGAATGGAATGGAATTGAAGAGATGGACTGAGGAAGGGGGGGGGGGGAGGAGAAATGAATTTTCTGCAGACTTCTAGTCGTTGTCGTACCCACTCGTCCCACGAGTCATCGCTCCACACTCCTTTACAGGCGATAGGTCGTATGGTGGTCATTTATGCATTCCGATGCCACTTGGAAGATGTAACCGTTACATATGAAATATACTAGAAAGGAATGATGTGAGATCTTGAGATCTCAGGTAACCTGAAACCGAAGGATAGTTCATTCGAAAATGAATGCGTGCAGAAGAAATAGTCGTCAGGAGCACATCTCTTCATTCTCTTCCAACTTTCGGACTATCTCCAGAAGGGTTAGAACATGGAATAGCTCTGCAAGCTGTGCTGCTAGTGCACGTGCTGAGACCGGTTGCTTACTTCTTCTTTCTGAAACGTGTCGTGATCATCAAATATGGTCTGAAGGATGAAAGCCGCATTTCAATATCTAAGTTTCCGAACAACGTCGTATAGAACAATGCAGTCAGACGCGTCCCTACTTCTTATGAATTGAATACTGGCTTATACTGGAGGAATGATCGGTGAAAATGCGTAGGCTTGCTATTCTGTTACCCCTTATAATCCCTGTAAGTATCAGAGCGTGGGTAACGACAACTGGCGCAGCTATCACTAGCACGGTACAATGATCGGATCCTATCGATGCTCGCGCAGGCGAACAAGGGCTTTCATCCAGGGTCAAGCGTCCAGTTGAGGAAAATTTTCAAAAAATACGACCCCCCACCGAAAAGGGGGCCCCAATACGACCCCCCCTCTTTTTGCCCAGAACCCATCAAATTAGCATTTTTTGATTTTTTGAATACTAATCCCCAATATACAACTAAATGGACGCAAAAACCCGAAAAATATGTGGTACAGGTGGAATTCCCAATAATATACACCAGTATATAAACTATAAATCCTAGATTACAGATCGGATCACGCTTCTATCTCATAATCGAACAATTACAAATAATAATCCAGAATACCCTACACATCTACAGAAGTTCAGGATCTCATGTCAGGCGACGGCTGCACGCGGCGATCGAAGGAGCGCGGTATCTTTCCCATACTAAATTCCGACATTATTAAAACACTTCAAACTTTACCTAGAGCCCATCTTTCAAACAGCTGTAAACTGTTTTCCTAATAACTTCCTTAGACCTATCTATTGGCCGCTTGCTTTCCTCAATGGTTGCTTAGTTCTCGATGTGGAATTCCAGTTGAGGATTAGTTGAGGAAAATTTCGAAGTGTTCCACGGAAATGGCCATAACTTCCTTCAAACTTAACCGCATGAGTTCGTTTTGGTGAAGCAGGGTCTGCTAGGTTGTCGCTTTCGAACGACCACCTGAGCTATGCCATATCTTCAAAACGAAGAAAGTTATTTTGAGAGAAGCCAGTTGAGGATTAGTTGAGGAAAATTTCGAAGTGTTTCACGGAAATGGCCATAACTCCCTTCAAACTTAACCATACGAGTTCGTTTGGGTGAAGCAGGGTTTGCTAGGTTGTCGCTTTCGAATGACTACCAGAGCTATGCCATATCTTCAAAACGAAGCAAGAAAAGCTCAAAAAAGCCAGTTGAGGAAAGCTTTTTTTCGTCGAATTGCGAGATCTTTCCACGAATCTTCCCAAAAATCGATTCATTGTTACTGAAATTTTTCCAGTATGCATCCTTCGCTCTCGGAGGCCTAGTGGAAAGGCGAGAAGCGTCGGTCAGCTTCTCTGTGGGATGCGCCATGCATCAGGATTCCATCCACATTCTCAATGAATACAAACGTTTTTTCGGTCCGCATAGTGGCCGCCAACACTAGATTACGTACTTGCGATCGTAGTAAGATATGGAAGAAGTCCGTATCAGCTAATTTTCCGCTTTCATCCCATTGTTTCTGGAGTGTCCATCCACGGTGGTACCCGCTGATAGATATCGCTTTCCACGGTTATTTGGTGAATTTCGGAGGTGTCTTCGTACGTGGTTTCGATGTCAGCGGACCAACGAAAGAGTTATTGGTACTGGCCGGTTTCGTTGTGGATTGCGCCATGCATGAGGTTTCGATGGTTATTAAGTTAAACTAGTTTTGGGTTCGAACCCATTCAGTCAATTTAATCACTTCTCCCCTTACACTTTAGACCCTAAGCCTGAGAAATTCTGCTGATCACTGCCTACCTCAACAATTACGACCCCCTCCCCCTCCTAGCGGACCAAATACGACCCCCCTGTTGAGGATTCCTCAACGGAGGCTTGACCCTGCTTTCATCTCTTGAGAGATGATGAATTGGTACCGCATAGACCATGAAAGCTAGGAGAATGAAAAGATGACTGTGCAGGTTACTGTATAGAAATCGCCTTTAAACGCCTTCACGATCCTAACTGGAATTAGAACGTACGTGGCGCATACCATCATCGTCGATATTTTTTACCTTCGATTTTATTTTTTGAATTTTATTCTATCTTATCATATTCCTACTGAACACTTCAAGTTTCACCGCTTCTTAAGTCTGCCTTGTTCACCTATTCACTAATTTATTTTTTTTATTTGAAAGCAGTGGTAGGGGTGTTATGGCTAATGGGAAGTAATGGAGAAATGAGATGAGAAAAAAAGAAGCGTTAAAGAAAAATGAACTAATAAGGAAAATGCCTCCATATAGGAACTAGGTGTTTAAAAGGCCTCTTCATGGGGAAATCTCCGTCTAAAACGCGCCGCTGAGCTGTAGAGAACGCGTAGTGGTTAAAGGCCGTGCACAAAAAAAGTTTCTCTAGTACAACAAATACATGTTGTACTTGCTGAATAAGGGCCACATGCAAATTCACGCGAAAAAGTGAGAATCCTGCTGAAAAGCTTGTGGTGGCCAATGAGGCGGGGCCTTAGCGTAAATGCCCGCCCCGTCGTCCGCTACGGTGGGAGACGCATAGTTGGACTGTTGACATAACTTTCTGTTCCCACTATGCGTCTTCGACGGCGGCGGACGACAGGACGGGCATTTACTACGGGGCCCGCCCCCTCGGCTAGCACTTTAACAGACTTTAACAGGCTAGCACTGTTTCTTAGCCGTCTCAACTTTTCGCGTGAAACCTTGCAGGTCCTAATTCAGCAAATACAACATAAACATACGGGTAACAGAGGAACTCCTTTTCCGTACACGATTCCTTTATTAGCTGACTCCTTCGAATAACAGAGTCCGCTTCCTCGGGTCGACTTTGTCGAAGAATGACTGATTTGTAGAGTGATAAGCATGATAGCAGAATGATACTAGTCGTATCGTATAAATGCCGGATCGATCGAAATGACGTGATGCTGACGTGTCGCCTTTCGTGGTGAACACGTCCACCGGTCACTATCAAAGATTGGAATGAATGATACAGCCGAATTACGATGAATCTTAGCATGAAGTTTCAGTTATGGCTGTTCGGATATTTAGCATCCAACCAAGATTGGTAGCAACTTAATTTTCGACTGAGTTTCGGCGTCGTAACCTTTTCTAGAGTCTGGAAGAGTGAAGCCTTTTATGGGGACTATTCGTTCAAACGCCATATCAAGTCGCAGAAAGAGTTGACAGAACTCATAAAATGAGGCACGATGCCCAGAGAATTAGTGTTTAACCCTTGAGAGTGTCGACCACAGAAATCCACCTGCCCCCCGTACTAGTAGAAGAGAAGTTTGAATAGGTAAAAGCCCTGCGACCACTCACCTGAGGAAGCTGTTGAGGAAGTTTGCCCCAATTTAACCTTTCTCCTCTTCTACTAAAACGGGGTGGCAGGTGGACCTCTGCGGTCGACACTCTCAACGGCTAGTCACTAATCATTCAGGCATCGTTATCCCATTTTACGAGCTCTGTCAGTTCTTTCTGTAAATTGCAACGCTCCGAAAAGGCGAGAAGCCGAAACGTCAGTCGGAAATTAAGATCCAGTCTTGGTTGGAAGCTAAACATCCGTACAGCCACAACCGATTTACCCCTACCACTGCCTTTAATCATTCCTTCCACCATAATGGCTGCTGTTGTGCTTTTACCCTCCATCGGCCTTTCTTCTTTCTCTCACTCTTCGATTGAATGAGGAGCTCACAGAGAAACTGCGAATCCCTCCATCCCTCCCACCAGTGTACGAGTTGCTTTCTCCTGAGTGGCAGTATAAGTACCTGCTTTTTCTTCTGGTGTGCTTGATGGTCCTTCATCAGATCCCACTAATTCCCTTCTTCCACTCATTTTTTTCATGTTCTCATGTTTTGAACGTTCAATCACATGTTATTCCTAGCACCCGTTTTCCTTTGTATTCCACAGTCCTTTTACTGCTTCTTTGTCATCAGAACCTTTCTAAGTTTTTTGTGACTTTAGGTGAGGCAGAAGTTAATGGAACAGTTGAGCATTGAGAGCTGCGTTTTCGAGCCACACGTACCTACGTAATCAGATCGTAATGCTACTTCAAGAAAAGTAATAGCGATCATGAAATATCATCGCTACACCAAGTGATGATTAGTGCCTCACACCGTCTTTATTCGGGAGGGGGAAGTCGAAAATAGTCTTCTGTGCACTTCACGCAGCACGAAGGGACGAATGCTGAACCCTGGGCGAAATGCTCTTTCAAGTCCTAGGATGTAGTGCACGAAGAGCTTATGCCACGTAGCCATGAGACGGGTACCGTGAGGGACGCGCAAAAAAAAACGATGCATAAGCTCTCCCTTCCGCACGCGCTGTTTCCTTGAAAGCAATATGGAGCTCTTTTCGAATGTAGAAGGCTTACATTTTATTTAGAATATGACGTCGTTCACTACTGTTGACGGATTCAAGAATTTCTACGGTATCTCCTACTTCCTATCCTTAGAGCCTGAGGCGGCTGCGTAACATTCTTTTTCGAGCTACTCATAACCACAATCTTGTAAATTACCGCTTTTATACAACTCCATTATGTTCGCAGGCTGCACAAGACTGCTAGGGCTCACTACGTTCTCATCATAAATCGAACTCGTAGTCAAGGCAATAGTCAAACTCCTCGGTAGCCTGGGCCTGCCCAGCCTGGGTCCCGTTGGATTGATCCTGAGGGATCACTGATCGCAAGGGTGGAGGATGAAAGCATCCAGACAGCGCTTGATCGAGTTAGAAAGTGGCACTTTCCTTGTTCCATTTCCTCATTCCCGTAACTGATTGACTAGTTAACGAATAATCACTTGGTTCGTTTTTTGGGATCCTGTTGGACATCTGTTAATTGGACTCGCTGCATTCATGTATCGGTTGCTCCGGCTCACGAGATGTTACTAAAGGTGAAACAATATTTCAGTGGAAGTGGCGTCATCATTGGTCTCATAAATCGGAAACTCAGACTCTTCCGTCAACTGTTGTTCTGCCAACTGTGCTGTCGATGAGGCGTAGGCGCAACCAAGCGAAGCACATTTCTTGAACCGAAGACGGTCCCCCGTGAGAGACGTTTTTGTTTGACCTCTGACTGTGCAGGGAGGTTTAAACTCTTTTAAATAACGGTCTTTCTAGCAGAATAACAAGAGCTTATCACTGTAATGGGAGCGTGAAGGGTTTAGTTGACTTCCGCTACTTTCGATCTCAAGATCACACACGTGACGGCGACGCCTCTTACCACTCCATCAACTCTTCCGACAGCGTAGAATGTACTGAGCAATCAGAATCCTGCATTATATGAAGCAGAAGCTTGGTGTATTCGTTTCTTTGTCTGTATGTCTTATGGGGGCAGTGTAGTCTGACTGGTGTGGTAAATATTTTGGTAGGGCGTCACTTTTAGTGGTTTTGGCTATGACAATTTATCAAAAAGATTCTCACAAGGAGTCTGCTTGTATGCTTAAATTAGCGGACGCATTACTTTTCACAGGATCGGTGGCTGCTAAAAGGCAGAGAGGAATGAATTGGGAGAAGAGGAAAGTGAAAAGGCTAAGTTTCGCAAAAGCGAAGAAAAAAGGCAATGAAACGGTCAAAGACACAAAGAAATGTGACCTCCAACTTTCTGTAAATTTCGTGACGGTCATGTTTTTCGTTACGCTCCATCACGGACGTATCAATCGGATCGTAAGGTCGCGGTCGCACTCTGCGATGCCGGCGGCAGGGCGTGGCTGCATATCTCTGCGTCTCCGCCTATGCCAGCTTGCTTCGTTGCCCACGTCATCTCTGCACCTCGCCCCTGCCACTCTCCCTCGCTGCCTGTGAACGCAGCCACACCCTGCCGGCGGTGAGTATGATCGAGGCCTAATGTGTGGAGCCGTGAAGCTGTGAGAGAAAGATAGTCACGAGGTCTCTGCTTCCTAAAAAGACCCATATTTCCCATTTCCGGGCACCCAAAGTGAAGCTCCTCTCACTCGAATAATCGTAAAGACGAAACTGCTACAACTAGAATGATGGGACGAAGAACGGAAAAGGGAGCGTCCATTGACAACGTTACGAGCAGTCACCCACCCCGTAAACAGGACACACAAAACCATCTATTTAATAATAGACTCACACCCTGCCGGCGTAGCACTAGCAAAAAGTTTGATGGAAGAAATGGAGTATGCCAATTTTCTCACGCTAACAAACACTTGAAGATGAGAAAACGATGTAGTGAGCTAGGAATGGGCAAAGAAAGGTGAACCTCACATTTTTATGGTGGGCTTCATTTGCAGGTCACGTCTTTGATTTATTTTGATGAATCTCTCGCATTTCTCACATCCTTCTCCTTGTTAACTAGCCATGCACAGTACTTTCTGCTTATGCTCCTTATGTTTCACTCGACACGTACCACAGCATTTTATGAAAGGAGGGCAAATCATATCACGCCGGGCTGAGAATCAAAGAAACATGGAGAGTGTCATGAAAACCGCTATGGGTGGGTGTTCATTTGGATAGCTTCATACCATATTACAAAATCGACGTCGGTTATCCACTGTCAAGAGGGGCTCCACAGATGGAGATATCAATGTGAGCCTGCACACGTGGCCATTTTCCAGTGGCTTGGCACATCCCTGCCCATGGTGTTCTGAAGACTTTATTAGAACTCTCTCAATGCGAGGCTGCCGTGGGCGCTCCCTGAGCCCATGACCAGTGGAGAAAACGTTAGGTATAATTAGGGAATTCGAAACGCGGAAAGTACGTCCTCCTTGAAAGTGGAGCGCCTCTCATGATATAAGGAAAAACTAGTGCTGAGGCACTCCGCTGAAGGTCCACCATCAGCCCCGCGTCTGGTTGCGTTTCACTGCGGTGGGTGCTGACAGCAGTGTAACCATGGAGAGTGGGGCAACGTTGGCACGCAGGAACACCTCGGGTCGTCGTCAGCATCATCCCTTTGAGTGATGCGAGGAGCAGGAAATCAAATCCTCGCTAAGGAACAGTAGTAAGGAAAGGGTTTCATTTTGCTGGTTTTTGAGCATTTTCATTCCGTTCTTCCTCTGCTGTTGCACTACTCAGAATCCTTACTTTTATATTCCATTCTCGGCCAATATTACCCCCATCGGTTTCCTTAGCACAGGATATTGGAATGGATGTGGTAATGTTAAAATGAGATGTCAAGAAAGGGATCTCTGGAAAGGCAGGACCAGGACTGGAAGAAGTGATCATCATACGACACCTGAATGTCAGATGCAAACGAATCAGTAATGAATGAAGTCGATCCTCATGAAATTATTGTGCGTGAATGCTATTTCGTCCTTACTCCAAATGAACAATCTGTAAGGTTCCAGACACATCATGTTCACGAATGCCTGCTCACCGTCTCTTGCCACCGCATATGGCTGCACGCTCAAGTAATCGTAGCGTTGAATTGTGCTGGTGTGTTGGACAACTGTGCAACGATTATCCGAGTGTTCCCAAAAATTTGATGTGAGTTCTTCTTCTAAAAATATATGCGTCATACAGCACGTTGAAAGATAGCAGAACAACAGCGAGAGACGTTAATTATTCCCTTGGGATGCGCCATGCTTTCGCCTCCCCTGAAACAAAGGGTTTTCGAGGGCGCTCTGACCTATAGGGGCTTCCGGCTGTCAGTCAAAATTTGTTTTGGGCTCTATTGTCGAGAGAAATCTTGCGCCTACTGAGCGACTCTTCAGAGATGAGGACCACGGAGGAACCAGCGTCACATAGTCCATCGTTCGTTCACGTGATACACCTTCCTACTAGATGACCGTGCCCTTTTCTGTATTTACACTACATGATAGCGGTGGAGGAACACAAGATGTAGGCAGCGGGATCGGAGCTGCGGAAAATGTTATTTAGTTCTCGGCTAAGGTACATGATTTCGTCCGCTCAAAGAGAAAGGAGAAAGAGGGATTCAAAGGAAGAAATTTTCATCAAAGGAGTGACCTGTAGTAGGAAATTCCACCCTTAAGCTGATGTAAAGTCTGTAAAGGTGGTCTCATCACGATTCGAGATCAGTCCCTATCAAGGCAAAAAGCATATATCGCACAGAGCGCAGAACATGAACGGAGGACCACTCTATTCTTAGTATTGGTGGAGGGTTAGAATGGGGAGTACTGGTCACAAAACCTCATAGTGGGGCCTCATGAAAAATCAGATAAAATGATTATCGGGATTGGGAATCACATGTATTCACTAACATGCTTTCAAGCCGCTGTTCCCTTTCTCGTCGCTAGCAGCCATGTGGATATGTGATGTGTGGCGGTTATATGCACCGCGTGACTCCTCTGTAATAGGGGAGGTAATTGGAGGCAAGTCTCCAGTCCCTTTCCTTTCCTTGGATTACTTTGGCTCAGGGTATCTCCTCTCCTTCAATAAGACTTCCGTTTCAGCGATTGGGAAAACAAATCATTCCTGTCAGTAAAAACCCACTATACATGCTGTAAACCTACAGTTCGAAACACGACTTCTGAAATACTGTGGATCCTAGCAGAACTCCCCGCCACAGATTCCCGCAATTAAGTTATTGAGTCAATGTTCAGATGTGATGCTACATTCCTGCTAGTTTTATGGATATTATTGACGATATTATGGGTGGAACGGTGACAAACAAGCTGCTATAAAAAGGGTACTGTATGCGCACTATGATTTGATTTAATTTTTATTTTGGTGTCATATACACTGTGTGAATCTATCAAGAATGTAATATTATCAATTGTTCAGTGGTAGAGTCATGTCAACGTCTTCTATTCGGTTTTATTGATGTTGTTGTGTAACCAATTCCACAGAGCTTTCCAGTGTTCTCCTCTATTTCGCACAATCTCCATGACATTTTGTTTGTTATTTTATAATAATTAGAAAGTGGAATATCCTATTCGATAATGTACTAGGTACCTATTCCATGCAATATTTATATTTAAGTTTCACCTCAGATCTCTTCATATTCACATCACTATTGAGAAGAATGAAAGTTTTATTGATTACTTTATATTGTACGTGATAGCGAAATTTAGTCCTTTTCTCTTTTTTTTGTCAGTGGCATTACCCACGAAAACGGGCCTGGTTGGATAGGTGCGTGATAACCTACCAGACAGAGTGGATCGTCGTGGTCATTCTCTTGGGAAGGCGTCATGCATTCACTTTTCTATATAGAATTCATTTCATCGCGTACATATCTATTGGTGTTGGCCATTGCTACATACGACGTATGAACGTGAAGTAAAGATGGGACCGGTTTTATGCGATGATACAATTGTCTGTTCATACTTACCGGTTGGGCTGGCGCACACTACTGCGCGCGTCACACATGGAAGCATGGTAATTGGGCTTGATCGATATTTATCTATCAGTATCATCATTCGAACGGTTTACAGAAACAGAGAATTCGCAAAAAGGGACAAAGGAAACGAAGTCTCCCTCCGTCAATCTCGTCCTTCCGCATCAATCGATATGCAATCGGTATGTGAAATTCAGAATCCCATCTTTGCTGCGACGCGAGTATGAATTTCCTGCCATTTGCCTTTCAAGGCTCCTTATCGGCCCTTATCAGTTGCTATCACTTCCGCTCCCTCACCATTGTTGTCCCCTTACCACCCCTTATATCTCTTTTGGGGGGCTTTACTGCGACGCGAGATATGAAATTCCGGTCAACACACAAACACACACGCGAACAGACACACATAGCCGATTATATATCGTGGGATTTTGATAAATTAAAAGGACATGCGAAGCCAGCGGTTGCGTTTATTTTAGAGCGCTGGAACTGTGGTTGTGAAAACGAAAGGAGTAGATCGGACAAGGGAAGGGTCATTCCGAATATGATATGGCAGTTCTTTGAAGAGATCTGTAACGAAGTTCGCGCTACTAAGCGCGCATCGAGGTCATTATCACGAACTCGTCTGGGCTCGCTAAGTTACTTTGTGCGTATGGCGGAGTAGCTGTAGTGGGCGGAGTTAACGTTCACGCCTGCTTCGTTCGGATGCCCTTGCCTTCTTCATTATCCACTTCAGCGTGGCACAGAACACGAGTGTTGAGCTTTGATAAGGTTAGTAAGTAGTGGATCCCGTTTCTAGGATTTTTGACTATTTGATCCCCTTCTTTTTCTATTGTTGCACCACATCTCACCTCTCCCTGCTATTATCACAGTCGAGCAAAATTAATGTTCACAATGCGTGGCATCAAAGAAGAGGAAAAGAGAAGCTGTGAAAAACTCCAAGAAATGAATTCTCTATCCATCCCGATAATCCTTATTTGGAGGTGATTTCGTGCCGCTGCATCACTTGCTTAAAGGCACATTCCAGGATCATCAGGATATCACATCTCCCGCCGTGGATGTATTGTTCGACCCAAGCCACGTAGGCCGTACCTTCACCGAGGTGTGGATGTCAGTTCCTGGAGCGTGCAGAGCCAAAGAGCCTAGCGCAACAGCTCGGCCCCGCCCACCCAGCCGGGGATCTGCCTTTACTCTTCGACTCTTATCTTTGACATAGCTGGACCAGCTACTCGCCAAGATTTTGAAATTGGCAGTAAGCCAATCGCCTCGTGAAGTAAACCCACTACTGAGTGACCTGACCCCACACTAGGCACCGGAACACCTGCAGCTCAATCCCGGCTGGGATGGGCGGGGCCGAGCTGTTGCGCTAGATTCTTTTGTTCTGCACGCTCCAGGAACTGACATCCACGCCTCGGTAAAGGTACGGCCTACGTAGCATGGGTCGAACTATCCATCAACGGCAGGAGATGTGATATCCCAATAATCCTGGAATGTGCCTTTAATGAATAGGTCCACAGGGATCTGTTGTGCTTGACGATCATCTCATGAGCTTGTGTGAAAAGAAAGAAAGCAGGAATGCTTGCTCAGTCATTTTGGCTAGTCACAGCAAGTTACAAGATCCAGCGTGATCATATCAAGCTCAAAAATGAAGAAGCCTGCTCTTGATGTGCGATGAAGAATCACGCTCCCGAAAGTGGTGAATTACGATTCGGATAATAGTGTGGCCAAATCAGTAACAGTTCTGCGGCTATCGTAACAGCTCGATTCTTTTGCGATACTAGCAACTGAACACTGCACAGATTAATGACGTGACCAAAACGGTTCGCATGACGAAATCCGTGACCTTTACACAACCGCTAGTTGCACTATGCAAGCACTATGTGGCGATGTTTCAAGGACTGTGAAAGCATGGAACGACTAATAATCATTCGGAAGATCTACGCCCAACATGTACACTGGGAACCGCTGTCAAATTCTTTGTTGCTCTCGATTGTTCCAGACAACTGAGCAAACTAGACCAATCACAGCGGAAGGTTAAGATCATCCGTGTTCCAGAAAAAACAGAGCCAATAAATAAGACCAACCACTAGCAACCTCATATTTCATTCCACAGAATCACTGTGAACTCAGCAGCGACACGTACGCACCTCCGGATCCTACTGCATAGCATCACTACATACATCAGTGAGTGAGGACATCTCAGAGCGGAAGAGTAAACAAATTCCGATACGAAGCACTCAATATTTGAGCTGCCAGCTAAGTTTCAGTTGCATTCCATACATTCTATAACTGAACTGAGCCAGCCGAGTGCGCTGCTTTTGTACAGAGCACTTGCTCGCACTTCATCTTGCACCTCTTCCACACCTCCCTCACACACGGGGTGTGTACCCTTACATCAAGATTTCCCACCACGGCGTGTCACAAGCGAAGCGATAGGGACAGCTAAAACAAGTCAACGGTATTCGTGTGCTGCTTTGCCAAACGAGATTTTTTGGTGGATCAGTTTTATTCACTGCCTGACGCTGGGAAGAACTCGAAGAATTCCAAGTAACTCCATCTCAAACTCCATCTGCGAGATTCCTCTACGTACCGTCGCTCTAGTGCAGAGAAATTTCGCTCCCAGTGCAATCGCTAGAACCTAGCTTGAATGACACTAGGAAGTCTGCAGGGATTGCAGAAAACTGTCACTAGGCTTGATGGTAGCATTACGGGAAATTCGGACGAAAAGTAAAAAAAAATAGTGAATCTGAAAGTCGAGATGACAGAACAGTGGAGAAAAATGGATGGAAATAGCGAAAAACCCGAGAAGTAGGACCTGTTTCTCTCGTTGATCCTTAACGCGGACGACTTTTCCTTCAAAAGGCGGGTACTTCGAACGAAATTTCCATTGTCATGCTGCCGAGTAAACGCAAGGGAATGTTCGGAAATACGACAGCATTTTTTTCTGGAGTGAGCTTCAGGCTAAAACTGTGAACGCGCGCTGCAATACCTTCGATCTCATCACATATCCTCGGCCGCTCTCGTTGTAGTCAACCAAGAGTCACGTCGGTTGGAGGCGACGTCGATCATCCGAAGGCGTCAGCTCCTATCCACTGCGCCGTTTCTACAGCTCCGAGGCGCACTTTTTCGCCGGGATTTCGCCACAGATAGTCTTCTCAGGCTCATAGTTTCCATGTCAGTAACTTCTTTAAGGGATTCCTCAGTAACCACATTACCCCTAATGCTGTCTTTGAGGAGGGCTGTCCTGTGTTTACAGTGTTCTACAGTGTTCTACAGATGTCCTGTGTTCTACAGTCTGATCAAGACTCACGAGCTTTTCTCTGAAAATGTGACTTCGATGTCAGTGGAGCGGACACTTTCAAAATACAACCAATTATAATCTGCGTCGGTGGACCAACCGACCGAATATCATGGTTTCTCAACGTCATCGATAGCCAACTGCTTACCATGGCTACTGCGCACTTGACCAATACAAAATTACTCATTGACTACTTACACAGCACTCGAATGTACCCTAGCTGCGCTGTGGAGTCATTCGACGCCACCTGTACAAGCACTGTCCGCAATGCTTGTTAGGCATCATAGTAACATCAACACCTTTAGGCTCTAGAGGAATCACATCATGACTCTGGTCAAGGAGTGTCTCAGTTGTAACATATTTGAATAGCCATGTTCCTACTACTCGCAAATAAGAGGTTTAGCTGTGGGTAGCGGATTGTACCAGTCCTTGCAATAAGCTTCATGAGTAGAATTGAAGAACCGGTGCTGGCTCGTATGCCAGTGATGTACTGCAGATACATCGATGACTGTTTCATCATAACATCAACACAGTCTGAGTTGGATGAATGCTTTCGTATTCTTAACGAACAATCTCAGCACATCAAGCTCACTCGAGAGACACCAACGAATGGTTGGCTCCCTTACCCAAACACTCAGGTAATAGTGTCCGCGACGACGTGATCAGCTAAGTGTTACAGATTAGGAAGCTCTAAGAATATCCTGATCCACGCGAAATCGGCCTACCCCATTGCTGTGAAGAGAGCTGTTGTTAAAAACATGTTCAAGACAGTGTGCACGGGCAGCGACGAAGTGCGAGAATCAGTCGCGCTGGCTTCCCGTATAGCTGTCAAAACGGCTATAACCAACCATCGTCGGCTAGTTAGACGTCGGCTGGTACGCAACAGGCTTACAATTGCGAATGTGTTTCAGAGAGTTGCGTGGTTTGCCCCTACGGTAAGACAGGAGACTGTACAAAATCAGGTGTGGTGTGTGAGATCCGATGTAGGTCGTGCAATGGCAAGTACTATATTGGGGAGGCCGGACGCGTTTTGATAACGCGTATAAATGAACATCTGGCCAGTAAGAGGAGATGACACTAACAACTTCACTTGGAGGGCACAGGCGTGAACACCTCAGCGGTAATGACTATGACGTAAAGTGCAAAATTCTGTCATATGAGTCCGAGATTTCATGTATAAAGGCATCAGAAGCGTTTTGGATATCCGCGAGGAATCCAATGATGAACAACAGAAGTGAGTGTTCTCAATCACAAGTTAGTTCTTACCGTTTGTATCGCTTTGTGTGTTAGAATGATGTCGCTACTGACAGCACGGCCATTTGTCATCATCGCTGTATAGTAATTCCCACGTCCTACCACTCGCGGTGGATCACGAGGTAAGTTCAATTTTTCTTTAGTCTGTTCGACGTCTCATGGATTGAATGGGTAAGCCCGAAATGCTAGGGGCTTTTGGCGCTTGATCGGGTAAGTCAAGGTTCAGCGAGCTTCAAACCGCTTTTTAGGCCTCTGAAGACGACAAAAGAGTGGAAACGTTAGGCCGCTAGTAACACTGATCCACCTAAAACCTCGTTTGGCAAAGCAGCACACGAATAATGTGAACAACATGTCGTGGTTTCAAGAACAGAGAACTTGTACAAGTCAACAGTGCATGGCGCCTCAGGTATTACCGTATAATCGATCTAAGGCCCATATTTAGCAGCGCGCATAGCCTGCACGCCGCCCTTCGTGGTACGAAATCTTGTGCAATTTCGGCAAACCTACGAATTGCAAGCTACCGTGAGCTCTCACCGTAAGCCAAAATCGCCCCTCTTCCGGTTTCTTTAGACGACATCACTACCATGTGAAGGGTGTGTACATCGCGTCGCACGCCGCTCGTCGTGGTGCGAAATCCGACATTAGGGTATACACCCTTCACGTGGTAGTGATGTCTCTTAAAGAAACCGGGAGAGGGGCAATTTTGGCTTACGGTGAGGGCTCACGGTTGCTTGCAGTTCGTTGGTTTGCTGCAGTTCCGCAAGACCCCTAGCCGAGACGTCGAATGTGAATTCACTGGACTTTTTTCTGCCGCAAACACCCTTTATCTCACCATTTCGCTTATTCTCCTTTCATTCTTTCTTTTGTTTGCTGCTGTATGGTGTTTCACCTGCTTAATAATCATGAATGAATCAAAATCGCTCTACGTGACATCAAATGATAGTGGCACGACCCACCACTCGGCTACAGAAGCATGCACTGCAAGGGGAAGCGCGCAAGAATCGCAATAGCGCCCCACAGGCGCCTTTTTTAACGAGTTTTTCAATACACATTATCTCTTCTGAGTTCAAATATTGTTCTACAGATGGCATTGCTGACAGTGTTTCCAACTACGCTTTCATTCCTCGGCTCCCACCCCATCCGATGTCTTTAAATGACTGCTCCACTTCCTTTTCCTTTTCCACAGGAGACATGAAAATAAAGCAATAAAAACAAGCCATACTCGATCGATTAAGAATAGGAATTATGAGAATAGGTGATTTATTGATATATGCAACTTTAAATCAAGGATGGGAAGCACAGCTATGTGGCTTTTCAGAGGGAGCTGGTCGGCGACATGTAAATGGAAATCCTCACACAAAATACGGTGTTTGAAATGTGGAAACGGGCATACGATTCAGTAAGATTTCAAAACAATCGGTTAAATCGATTCGCCACGATGAACGTGCAATTTCTGCTGTTGTCCTCATGGTCTATTGCAAACGTAATAATAGGTGCAACCATCAGTACAGGTTTAGATATTTTTCTGTTATGCCAGCGAGGCTATAGGGTAGAATGTTTAGTGACGGCTTGACGTTTCGACCAGGACCGGAGCGACGCCATTCCGTGTTAGTTGTTGTTAGTATGTTAGTTGTATCAATTGTAAACAAGCTTGCTTTACTTGTCTCAATAACGGTCGCTGTCAAAGAAGGTCAACAGGCAGAGCAGTCAATTAAGTTACGTCACCCAGGGTGCCAAGCTGGGATGACGTGCAAGTGTTCCGACCAGTCCAGGAGGTCAGATGGCCATTGTTGTGTGAAGGGTAATCCACCGTAGAAAGGAGGAAATTAACATTCCTGTGAAACTGGAACATTGTGTCATGGACTGTTACAATAACTAGCTTCCACCTTCATCATAGATCGTATCTGCTTTCAGTCAGAAATCGTACTCAATCTAAGATGCCCTTACTCAATCATTTAAGTGACAATATCCAACTTTACTACATATTAAACTTCAAAAATATCCGCCTTTATTTTTCGGCCCTTGTCTCTTACATAAGTAGACCAGCTACGTAGCCAAGACCTTGAAATTGGTAGTAAATCAATCGTCTCGTGAGGTAAACCCACTCATGGGTGACCTAACCCCACATAATCACCGGAATACTTGCAACGCTCCCGTCAAGGTGCGAGAGAGGTACCAGGTGAAGTGGGTAGCAAGAACTGTGTAGAAAAATCGCAATCTCTATTCACCTTATTTGGAGTAAAATCTGGAGAGCAAGGTACTGTTTTGGGCGACTCGACATCAGAATTCATAGCGGCTCGCTGATGTAATTCGCTTCGGGAAGGCTAAGACACTTCAATAGCTTAGTCAAGAAGACTTTGACCTGTACAAATCCATCCTTTACGATAAGAACACCCTAATCTGCTATGCAGTTTATTCGAGCGTTATCTAACCCACCTGTTCCACGAGGGCGGTTGGTATACTCGTGTTCCGGAGTTCAGGCAGGTTCCGATGACCCCTTCAGTGGCGCTAAGCGCACCCTTGGCGACTCGTGCAGGTAAATGACTCGGGTGTCACTCGCGGCTTATTCCAGACTCAAAAGGATAAGATAGATACCTTAGATGTACTCTTGTGTCCGGAGTAACTCATTTAGATTTTTTTGCTTTTTGGCATTTACAGTAATATGTGGTTTCCCTTTCACCCTAGCTTTAGATACTTTGAGGGTTGTAGGGTTTTCTCTACCGTCCTCTCAACCCAGGGAATAACTTTCTCTGTTAATGTTCTGGCGCGTCTCATGCACGCATAAATAAAAAAATAACAGTAGGAGCACAGCACACAGGTAGACGATTCACAAGGGCGAGACCATAATAGGATTCTCGCTTACAAGGGAAGGTATTTTGCTTCCCATGGAACTTTGAAATGAGACCCAGGAGGATCGATAGAGCTTCGAACGCTGATCATAACTGTGAAAACCAAAATTGCCAAATGGCATCCTGAAGCGAGTTACGAGGGGTCGAAGTTTGCCTGTGACTTGCCTGTGACATCTCAATGGCGACGCGCTTCGTCATCAGCATGACTAGCGCAGAGGCTGGAATGGCCTCCGTAGCCGAGTGGTAGTGCCCCGGTAATGCAAGCGCGATGTCGTGGGTTTACTTCCAGCCGGCGCGGCTTTTCTTGCATATTGTGTTTCATTGCCAGTAAGGGCTTTTCTTTCACTTCTAAACGTTTCCTTTTATGATATTCGCACGTAGGAATCGAAATACCCCTCTGTGCAGATTTCCAACCAGATCCAGTTTTTGGCCCAACTTGGAAAATTAGGGGTGGCCAGGGGTTAAGTAGGAGTTTTTAAATTCTCCGCAAAAAATCCTGCAAGCTGAAAAAGATAACCTAACATACCTATCACACTTGCCCATCACACTAAACGCACGTAACAAGCGCCAAATAAGAGCATTCGCTGGGTAAGGGTCAACGACTACTCCTTTGTTGAATGGGTTGCCAGCCAATAGCCCATCAATTTTTCCGAGATTTGGTCAAATTCTCGAATTGGCTGAAAACTTGTCCCACGGGTAATTTCATCCCCTGAACACGAAAATCACACTGGTTTCGCGTGAAAACGTGTGGCTCGCGCGCTATGGGCTCCCAAACATACCATGAAATGGTATTACTCTTTTTCTTAGAAAAACCTTCATAACTTTACAGTGGTATGTGTCTCAGACAAACCGTCTGTTGGCAAAAAGCTTCGCCAATGAGGTGTCACAGGCAAACTTTGACCCCTCGTAACTTGCTTCAGGATGCCATTTGGCAATTTTGGTTTTCACAGTTATAATCAGCGTTCGAAGCTCTATTGATCCCCCCGGGTCTCATTTCAAAGTTCCATGGGAAGTAAAATACCTTCCCTTGTTAGACACACTCTTTTCCTTTCATGATGACGCATGCTCTTTCATGTTCAAGAAACATCCCCAAAAGGGTTGCCATGTACAATTCCCCTGTAACGCACGAATTAGGTGTTGTTGTAAGGAAAATTATGACATTTTTGCTTAAGTGGTCGAATAACCCCTATGCCAATTTTCAGCCAAATCCATCTCTTCACCGATCCTCGAAGAAGTGAAGTGGCTGTGGGGTAAAGTAGTAATTTTTCAAATCCTTTTCTACAGACTAGTCTTCAACCATGACAAAGATAGATTGAACAACTACAAAAACATTCCTACCACGGATGCACATCACACTAAATGTATGTAATAACAGCCAAATATGGCATTTGCTCGGCAAAGGTGAGCGAACAAACACTTCGAAAAAGTTAAATGAGGTGGCTAAGAAAACCTGCTGCGTCCACCTCTTTTCATACCATCTCTTCAAGTACCTGGACAGCCTTCTTCGAGAGAAACGCTTTAAGACCCAACACTATCCTGAAGCGGCCTTCTGCGAATTCATCGCTTCTAGATTTTCACAGTACTGGGAAACCGAAACAAGCAAACGTCAACTTTATCGAGAAAAATCTGTGGATTCTCACTGTTCCTACCACGATTGACTAAATTCTGTGTGAGCCAAGATATGCACGTTTGAAGTTAGAGGTCGAAAATCGCAAGAACATCCCGAACGACTTAATAAAAAAGATGGCGATAGATACGGCGGTGGTGGCATTACGATGCAGAGGCACGATCTGGAGAACAGAAGAGAACTTTCGGTCACGACTTGACGAGGCGTACTTTTCGGAGAGGATCTTGGCCAACCTTGCGAGGTCAATTTCCGGGAAATGCACGCTCCACTGTTTTTACCAGCGAGTATTTCCATTATATTAAAGAGCTCACACTCATTCGAAGTGATGAATCGAGCTTTTGAAACCCTTTTCTCTAAAGCTCACTTGAGTCTGACTTTTGAAGGCAGTTTGAAGTTAGTTTAAAATTTGCTCCCACAGCGAGGGATTGCTGGTCTCCGTTGACGGCTACATAGATGAGGGATGATTAATCGTCAAAACTGTCATCATTCACGGAAATGTCTGATCCGATCAAATGATTTTGGATATTCCCCACTCACCGTTCAGAGTAGGGTGAGTGACCATTTTCGAAATCAAATTATAAATGTTCTGTTGATTTTATTCTGTGCTTCGGAAGAATTCCTTTGCATCCTATCACGGGCTGGCTCAGTTGCCTTTTTGTCTGCCGCAAAACATCTCACAGTATTACCGTCGAGTTCGCTAACCGGTTCTGCATGAGATACCTGGATCGCAACAAAATTCAGACTGCTGAGATCACAAGTTCTCAAGTGCCTGACATAACATGGGCAATTTTGTGTTATGTGATTTTACTAAAAGCCCACAGCGTTCTTCAGTTACTGCTCGGACAAGAGATACAACATCAAACAATTTTTATTTTGTGAATTTTGTAGAGGAATAGCGGTGAAACATTGTGAAATGGTAGAGATTATCTACAGAGTTGGATACACCTTCTGATAGGTTGCGGGCTGTCCACTACTGCAACAGTCGTTAACATGCTGCCAACACTATACCTTACGCCTGCCCTCAAAACCCTCCTGATGTACCTGCTGAACCCCCAAAGGTACCCATGCCAGATCCACCCATTCCTCTTGACATTCCTGACATGCCTGAAGCTGACATACCAGACATGCCTCCCATATACATGCCTCCTCCCATTCCTCCTCCTCCAAAAGGTGGCCGTCCGTAGCCAGAAATAGGTGGTGGCATAAACGGTGCCGGTGGTGGTTGTGCTGGTGCTGGTGGTGGTTGCATTGGCGGTGGTGGTGGTAATGGTTGTTGTGGTATATATGGCTCTGGTGGCGGAAAAATATTAGGAGGTCTTCCATAGCCGCCCCGCTTCAAGCTGAAAATTAGAAAGCTCAGTAAATTATGACATAGAGAAAAGTTAGGATTGTATGTATACCAATTCTAGCGTTACCCACCGTGTTACAGCCGAAGCTGTGCAACAGAGTAGGAGTAGTTGAACGAAGTACCTCATGTTTGGAGAGGTTTTAGTCAGTATGCTTATATAGGTTGGAGAAAGACGGCGTTGTGCGAATATGGCGGGAGGATCCAAAAAACTACTGCTCGTAAACTGTTCATCGGTGACTGGTGAGTCATAGAACTGGAACCATTCTCAGAACAAAAGAAAAATGTATCGTTGAAGACAGTACCAGCGGTATATCAAATGTTGTCAGATCAGGAAAAAAATTTCAAAGTTGCAGAAATACCAAGGAGCTTGTATAGCAGCCTTTGTTCGTGGTGTATTCCCGTACCTATTGGTTATGATATGTATACTTAGCTTAGTCATGGCTTTCACTGCATCATCAACCTACGAGTTGACCGAACTTGATGAATATTGCTTTTTCTATCAGGTAAAACCTGTTTAAATTCAATACTCAATAGCTAAACATGCTTTTTATCGGCTTGACTAGAAAGGCAGTGATTGTATTACTCACCGGACCTTCCTGATTGCACTTCTTCTGTAAAGGGGCAAAAAAGCATTCTTCTTAAGAATTCTTTCTAGCAAAATTTTACAGCATTCTATATCTTTAGTGTGGCCCTAATATGGCTAGAACACAAATAAATCCCACTTCCATAAAGTCAGTTGATAAAACTCTCGGTAATCGGCAGATAATCTAGTATTTGGAGATTACATAGAGCGTGTTTAGCTTGCCAAAAAGGCACATCTGAATGGAAATGTTTTTGAACAAGTCTCACATTTCAAGTATCTGAGCTCGACTGTGGAGGAGAAGAAAGTAGCGTCATCAACAGAAGTTGTGTATCGGATTGGCTCAGCATCAAAAGTTTTTGGCACACTTTCCTGGTGTGTATGGAAGAAACATAACATAACGATACACTTGAAAATGACGATCTTTCGCTCGCTGGTGCTACCAGTACTTCTTTACGGCTCTGAAACTTGGACATTACTGCGATCTGACATCCGAAAATTGGAATCCTTTCAAATGAGATGCCTTAGACGTATACTCGGTGTATCGCTTCGCGACCGACTGAAAAACGAAGTGATAAGGCAACGATGCTGTTGCCAAACAACTGTCGAAATGGAAATACAACAACGACGGCTTCGTTGGTTTGGCATGTTTGCAGAATGCAGCCGGAACGATATCCCCACAAGACCTTATGGAAAACTCGGCCACATGACTGGAAGATTCAGCGCGGAGCACCGAAGAAAACATGGTTGAAACAGATATCGAAAGATCTTTCTAATTGCAGACTTAGTATTTAGCAAGCAAAGATAGTGGCTATGGACAGATTGCAGTGGAGGAGAACTTTGAAGACCTTGCGCACTCCAGTGGCACCTACAGCAGCACTCAATGCGAGCTAAGGAGGATAAGTAAGTAAGTAAGTACAAAGGCACATCTGCATCACGGTAGTTTTTTGAAATGGAAGCCGTAAGGGGTATTCGGCAGTTTGTTTCTTGCTGTAACCAAGATGGTTCAGACTGCACATGCAAGTGCTCCGTGGTGCAGTAGCATTGCTGCAGACTGTGCAATCAAAGGTAGTATGTGCGGTCTCGACAACTTTGGGATTGGGCTCGCAGTGGGATGAAGTGGTCAATATTCGGAGTGGCAACTTTCGTGGTCCGTCTTTCTCAGTATTACAGCTATAGACAACTATCTTATTGACTGCTAGTTTATCTCCTAATTTAATAGTTATATGTTATTATTCTTCTAGCCTCTTGCTTTTTCAACCATGGGGCCACTCTCCAACGTTTTTCAACTCATATAATTTTACTGGAAGACGTCCGCAACCTCAAAAACAAAGCTTTCCTGACCCCCTGATTCGTTTGAAAGGCAAACGAAGAAACGAGAACCTTGGCTTCCCTAGTTTTTGTTATTTATCAGGCACGCTCGGTTTTTTACAAAGTGCAGCACATATATGACCCATTCGTGACCTCATAAGCTTGTGAAAAATGGCACCTTCCGACGGATTTACGACGAATCGCTGTTAATGAGGTAAGTGTCGCATACATACTGGTCAAGCAAACGGCTTTTTTCTTTTCTCGTTTGATTTGACGCATAAGAACGGAATCATGTAAGGAGTTCGAGATCTTGGTGATTGATCACGCAGATACTCGACTACCTCATTCTTTTGCGATTTCCTTCAGGATGGTACTTGGGCGATGCAGTGACATCGGTTGATTACCGCATGCTATTGTGTAAACTCAATCGGATTCACCTGCCATCCCGATCCTGGTGAAAATAGGATGCGCATCTCTGAAAGGGTCTGATCAGCACCAATCACCGGTCACTTTTATCGAGTATGGGTTTGCTTTTATTTAGTTTGTGTTTTGGGCTGAATTTTAGGACCTAGTTGACTTTCTAGTAGGACCCAGTCGACATTATATCAAAATTAATTTCCCACTATAAAGCTCCTCAAATTCGGCCAATAATGTCTGTCCATCTCTGTTTCGGTGGATTACCAAAGGATGTGGAGGCACCTGTAATATATGTTTACCAGTTGGGCGGGCGCACACTACTGCGCGCGTCACACATGGAAGCATGGTAATTGGGCTTGATCGCATCAGTCGATCAGTATCATCATTCCAACGGTTCGCAGAAACGGGAAATCCGCAAAAACGGGAAAAGGAAACAAAATTCCTCCCGCCAATCTCGCCCTTCCGCATCAGTCGATACCGATCGAGCTCATTTTGCATGCTTCCTTGTGTGACGCACCAGTGGTGTGCGCCAGCCCAACTGGCGTGTAAACTTCAGGATCCCATCTTTGCTGCGACGCGAAATATCAGTTTCCCGCCATCCGCAATTCAAGGCTCCTTATCAGCCCTTATCAGTTACTATCACTTCCTTTTCCTCACCACTGATGTCCCTTTACCACCCCCATATCACTTTAAAAAATCAGAGTCCCAGCTTCACTGCGACGCGAGATATCAATTTCCCGCCGTCCCCCTTTCGAGGCTCCTTATCAGTCGCTATCACTTCGCTCTCTCACTATTGATGTCCCCTTACCATCCCCCATATCACTTTAAAAAATCAGAGTCCTAGCTTCACTGCGTCGCGAGATATCAATTTTCGGCCACTCTCCTTTCGAGGCTCTTTATCAGCCCTTATCGATTGCTATCACTTCCGGTCCATCATCGCCGATATCCCCTTACCACCCCCCATATCACTTTAAGAAATCGGAGTCCAAGCTTTGCAGCGACGCGAAATATCAATTTCCCGACTTTCGCCTTTCGATGCTCCTTATCAGCCTTATCGGTTGCTATCACTTCCGTTCCTTCACCATTGATGTCCCTTTACGACCCCCCATATCACTTTAAAAAATCAGAGTCCCAGCTTTGCTGCGAAGCGAGATATGAATTTCCGGTCAAACAGACAGACACACGCACACCAACAGACACACTTAGCCGATTATATATAGTAGATTACGACGTACCTTTTGCACCATAGCCGACTATAAACATCGCAACAGGGGCTCATAAAAATACAAATGGGGGTAGATACCGTCCTAATCTTGGATCGACGAGGTCCAGGAGAGAGACTTCTGCTAGAGTATGAATGAGAGCACCGCGCCAGGAGGAATGCCTAGAACAAATACATATTATAGTCGATGCATACTTATGATACCGCGAGGTCAAGCTTTCTGTAACTTCTCGAGAGATGCTTATCCGAGTTATGTATTGTGGTTGACTCGAACTAGAGAAATTGAGACCCGATGAGATTGGCATCTTGTATCCCGTCGACCCAAAATGCCAATCTCACCGCGACTCTTTTCTGTAAGAAGTCGAATTTTAAGCTGCTCTTGGTGGCTGCTGGCCGATGATGATATCAGATCCCTAGGCTAACCTGCTAGATTGTTTTCTTCAAGCAAAATTTTCACTTTTTTTTAAACTGAGTGTTCGCTAGTCCCATTTCCCTGAGAATAGGTGAAAAAGAAATGAGACATTGATAGGTCCCTGGACAACTCCTACACGAAGTTTGAAGCAGGGCGTGTCGGATTGCTCCGTCTCCACTTGCGATGAGGTCAGTAATCACTGTCATTTGGCCATTATCCTGTGGCAAATGGGAGTCGTCATCAAGAAATAGGACGTCTCCAATGAAAGGTTGTTGATAATAAGATCTAGATCTTTTTCCAAGGACATTATGACGTTTCCGCAGCCTCCTTATACTCCAAAATTTCTTTGTCAGATTTTTTGTGAAGGAATTTCAGGAAGAGGTTGAAAATCTGCATTCTCATTGGGATCTATCGAAGTAAACTGGGTCGCCCCATGTCTTACGTCCTTATATATGGAGGCGATCGGCAGCAGGACTTCACATGGTGAATTGTGATCTACGATTGTGATGAGCGGCCCTGAGTTCACGCGCAACGTGTGTTGTGAAGCCATCCTTCGACAGTTTTTTCGGCCCATTGTACTTGAAGCGATCGTGAGAGTCTTCATTGTTGCTTTGATTCTGGGTCAGAATTGTTTCAGTCAGCTGGAAGCCTGTACCGATATGGCTGAGGATTTTCTGCGGTACTTCTCTTCGAGCGATGGATTTCTTGAGTGAAGATAGCTAAAAGGTCCTTCGCTACCCAGACGAATAAGTCTTGTGACTATGCATGCGAATATAGCAGCGCATCGTTTTGAGTCTTTACTAAATGGAGATTTGACCAACATAGGATCGCTTGAGAATCCTTTTGCACGACTCCCTGTCTTGCGAATCCAGAATCTCACATTGTATTGTGATTGATTTGTTCTGCAGTTGACAGGCTACGGTGTAGATGTGGGTTAGTTATCTAGCTTGCTTTGGTTGGGAGGGTGTTGAGGATTGGCAACTGGGAAACTGAGTTCAGGCTTCTGAAGCCTGCTAAACTTCCAGAATGTGCCGTAGTTGTCTATATCATCTGTTCTTGGCTGATGATCTTGCATTTGTCTGCAGTCCACTGCTCTTCATAAAAGGGCAATTTGCTGTGATGGCTCATCAATGAAACGTGCACACTAGGCAACTATTATGATCAGCTTGAAATAGTTGCTGATATTTTCTATTGACCAAATCGATGTTGTTTTGATTGTCCCTGTAGCAACTGGACATCTTGGAGATGTTTCGTCGCCAGTGGAAGTTTGTGCAAAGATCTTGAGCTTTCTTGACTGGCCCATTACTCATGGGTCTATTAAGCCAAACTGTTCCGTAAAGCCATCTGTGGTTGAAGAAATTTCCCTTGGTTTTGCACGTGAAAAAACGCTTTTTGTGGTCGTATCGTGATAAAACCGGCTTTTTTTTCATTGGGTGAGTGCTGTTATAATTGATGGCGATTGTTGAATCACTGAATAGATTTACCTCTCCAAAATCCTTGATGGTTTTCTGAATAATCGATTCGGCAACACTCATTCCAATGAATATGGAAAGGACCTTTGGGGATGGTATCGTCTGCTCCTTAAAGGAACCGGAAGGGGTCCGAAACAAGAGAAAAATACAAAGAAATGTAATGTTTAACGAACGCAGAAGGTTAGAAGCGATAATCGGTGAAAAAACCCGAATTCAAAAGTGCATCGCTGCGGTGTGTATTCGTGCCTCATTCGCACCATCGCACTGACTTTCCGTGTTTCCCGCTGTAGGAGACGGGCCGCGGTCCAACATTAGTTGTAGCACCTGACTCCCAGCGCAGTGGAGTGGCCATTCCCAACTACATTAGCATTCATGTAAGTACATCTAGAAACAGTGTAAGAAAGAATAAAGGAAAAAGTAAAAGGAAAAAGCAAATTTATAAAAGAAACATCTTTTCTTGGCACCATGCCACAGCGTCAAATCGGGGAGTTTATGCAATGGCGGCCACTTGAACTTGTCCACACTACGTCTGTTCTACCGTAGGCCGAAATTACCTCCTTCTGGTGTCTTTAGAGGATCGTCCATGAAAAAATGAGTTTTTATGTTGCCCATATATTTATGTTGTACTTGCCCAATGTAGGCCGCATGCAAAGCTTTACGCGAAAAAACATGAATCTGGCCAAGATACATCATCACAAAATCTTGGCAGGGTAGGCGGGGCCTCGAGCAAGTGCTCACCCCGTCGTCCACCGCGATCGAAGACGCATTTTAGGAGTGAAAGTCACGCAAACAGTCCCAAAAAAACCTTAGCTAATTCTCACTTTTTCGCGTGAAACTTTGCATGCGGTCCTACTAGGTAAATACAACATAAGTATATGGGTTGCAAAGAAATTCATTCTTCCGTGGACGATTCCTTTAAAGGCATACCACGCGATAAAAAAGTGACCATAATGGCGTTCAAAAATGGACGTAGAGCCGGTAAGTTACTCAGTGGCAGAGAAAAAACCAGCGAAAAACACCAAGAACATCGAAAATGGGAACCTCATCCCCAGAGGGTCGGACGTGATTTGTGCCGTGGAAATGGGCGTTCGGACGAGTTTTCCGAAACTTGGCTTCTTGCCATCCTCTAACTTGGCTTCTTGCCATCCTTTATGCTTCGATCGATAGCGACCACTC
This sequence comes from Trichostrongylus colubriformis, assembly GCA_963978905.1. Lineage (NCBI taxonomy): Eukaryota > Metazoa > Nematoda > Chromadorea > Rhabditida > Trichostrongylidae > Trichostrongylus > Trichostrongylus colubriformis. Next base: position 21,068,621 of record OZ022261.1, on the reverse strand, counting down.
AACTGATTTCTGCGCTGCAATTCCTGTTTGCTACTGTTTATTTTATGGATTTTTGTTGTGGTGATCGATAGTTTTCTGTCTACATTCACTATATTCTATTCTTCTGTTTCCTACTGTGCTGATCCTAGCCAAGGTGAGTTACTACATAGTTTTTGCTTTGATGTATTTTCTGCATTGCATTTCAATTGTCTGAGTATGCAATTTCCTTTGATATCATTTTGCTTTTTTTAAAATTGCACGTTTTTTACCCGTTTCCAGTTATCATCGTCTTTAGTTCGACCAGCTGTTACACTGCAGTGTCACTGATGAGTTCCTATTTTTGTCAGGGACCCTCTCTGACATTGTTGCAAAAGCCACGGTCGAAGTGAGCAATGCATCTTAGTTGTTCTACTAAATTAGGATCTCTTGATCGCCTTTCATGATGTATCGCTTTTCTGCATCAATGTTATACCAGGTTAACACACTCTTTGCCTGCACAACTTGTTTGTTGTTACTCGAAATCACTCTCAAATACACCCTCTTATGCCTCATCGCCTAATCGATAGGTATATTTGCCTTTTCGCTCGATAGCCCAACTCCTAGATCGATTTGTGTCACATTCATTTGCACCAGTTGCATATTTGCTTACAAAGCATGTGCGACCGCCAACTTTAAACCCTACGTTATCCACATCTTCGTTTTACTGGGACGAAAAAGCAATGCTGCCATCAAAGGGCCACTTTTGATAATTCATACAAATATTTATTGAATGAATGCACTCATTACAGGCGCTTATTGTAGTCAACTATAGATGCTAAACCGAACAAAAGAATAAATATGGTTGCAGTGATTAATATGTACAATATTACACGTTGAAATATAAAACTAAATATGCACATACATAAGATTCATGCAGGAGCACCTGCTACAACAAAAGCTTGAAAGGTACGAACAATATCTATGGGGACGAAAATGAACCTGAAAATTGTCTTAGACTTCATGTGATGAAAACAACCAAACAAGGCCTCATACAGAATAGTTGCCATTTTTCTCACATGCACACCAAAGTATCTCTCATCATCCGTAAAATCACTAGATTCAGAAAGCAATGGAATTGAAATAGATCACTACTGGCAGTAACCTTGCAGTCAGTCGCCACAGCGGTTGGTGAATAGAGACAGCACCACGTAAAACGTCAACCGGACTTCGATTCTCCATTTACTAAAAATTCGCATAGAAAGGACGTGAGAAATATAAAAAATGAGTTTAAAAAATACCTCCAACAACAGTGTACGTAGCCCCAGCCGGTTTTTCCAAGCAAGAAGGAGGATGAAGTTTGAGTGCACCAAGGCAAAAACGTAAGAATGCACGATGAGTTGCGTGCTGAAAGGGTAATCGCTTTCTGACTCACTGAGAAAACTGATGAAAGAGCCTTTCGTAGGCATAACCACATTGCTTACATCAGATCAGCTATGACGAATCCGATAATATCCAAAAGAAAGAATCTCGAAATATGGAACCAAAAAGCCTGTTACATCGCGAAGAGTGCGACGCTAAACGGGGATGAAAAGATACTAAACTGAAATTAATAAAACATTGAGTGAGCAGTTGTTCTAACTGACCTGAATATCGGATTGAACTCAACATAACAAAACAACAACAACATCAAAATAACAAGAACAAGTAATATCATGAGCGCAACTGTGATACTTGACAGAACTTACTCCATTTCTGCAGCGCCTGCCTTGTGTAAACGGTGACATCTTGTGCAGAATCGAAGAAAGAACCGAAGAACTGCAAAACAAAAGAAAGAATAAAGAATATCAACATAACAAAACAACAACAACATCAAAGTAACAAGAACAAGTAATATCATGAGCGCAACTGTGATACTTGACAGAACTTACTCCATTTCTGCAGCGCCTGCCTTGTGTAAACGGTGACATCTTGTGCAGAATCGAAGAAAGAACCGAAGAACTGCAAAACAAAAGAAAGAATAAAGAATATCAACATAACAAAACAACAACAACATCAAAATAACAAGAACAAGTAATATCATGAGCGCAACTGTAATACTTGACAGAACTTACTCCATTTCTGCAGCGCCTGCCTTGTGTAAACGGTGACATCTTGTGCAGAATCGAAGAAAGAACCGAAGAACTGCAAAACAAAAGAAAGAATAAAGAATATCAACATAACAAAACCAAAGAAACAATGAACAAAAAAGCAAACTGCATCAAAAACAAGGATGATGGAAAAGAAAACAGGGCTCGAAAACACCAGGGGAACAGCTGTTCGATTATTTTCGACAATCCAGAAGACAATAGAGGCGAAACGCAATTTAACGTTTTCTGGTGTATTGTTGGAATTCGGTTCAGGGCGTTCTCTGGTGTATCGTCGGAACTCGGTTCTATGGGCGCGGCTCGGTTGAGGTCGAGCGGGCCTACTTTCGCGAGGGTGCGACGTGACGCCGCAAAAAGGGTGCGGCCTGAACATCTACCCAAGGGTCTACCTGCCCCAAGAAGGTAAGTGCCTATTGTGATTACCGCGTGGAGTGCCTTTAATTATAGAAGCAATCCTTGATCTGGCAGTGAGCAGTCGCGACTCCTGGTTTCTTTGTTGGATGTCGATGTGACGTAGATGCAGCAAGCATACCCTCGCTTAGAGCTGTCCACGAAGCTCAACACCGTTTTTGTTGCTCCACTGTTCTTTTTCACGACTCGTCGTAGTAAGGTGATTTTAAAATCGCTGATTTCGTGCTCTATTACCTCCCATGACTTTGAGTGTTCGCTGCATAATGGAGCGTCCAACAATACATCTGCTTGTGAAAATCTCAAAGGGAGATTCCTCCAAGGGTATAAGCGGTGATAGTAGGACGTGTACCACGCAGTACCACAATAGAAGTAGTCCTCTACTCTAGCTGAGGATCCGCATGAGGGTGTTATCGAATTGGTTGCCGTAGCATTTAATCGATAAAGTATCAGCATTCTAAGAGCTTTTATTGCGGTGAAAGTTGCTCCGGCGATCTCGGGTATTCTTCTGTTGACCTACGGAAAATCGGAAAGCTAATTGCGAAGACTCATTCCAATTGACGAAAATAAGTTTTTTGGCTCATTTGGTTGTGAAAAAGCTACTTGCCTGCTTTCCTTCTATAAGAACATTGCCGACGTAGAGCGGCATAAACAGTTCTCGAGCTATTTTCGACTTGAAGGCTCGATGTGCTTCAAAACAAACTGATTCGGAATGGCTGGACTTGCATTGAAACCAAATGGGACTCTGCAGAAGCGGATACCTTTGGATCCAATTGCTGGGCGTCTGAGATATTTCACCAGTAAACGTGTGACGGTCTCTGTGATCTCCAGGCAGTTTAAATTGCGGAAAACCCTTCTGTATAATACATTTGCATCCACTGTGTACTGGTGAGTTCGGAGTTGTAGACCCACTTTGTGAATAAGAAGTGTCACAGAATGTCCTTTCAGCTCACGTCAGCGAGGCAAAATTAATTTCTTGCATGAGAGGAAGCATCAAACACTACAAGGAGCTTGGTGGATCTTGATGCTGTAAACGAATGCCATTGAGAATATGAAAATAGCAATTAGGGACGAGCGATTCTCTTCGGCCTCTTCGATTATTCCATCTTGCAGATAGCTCGTGTTATTTTCACTGCAGAGTTTGAGTTCCTCATCTCCTTGGAGAGCTCGTAGAAGGTTCTGTAATATTCGGACTGCAACTTTGAAGTTGTCTTTCAAATTTACCCCTTCATGCCCGGCTGCAGACACTCTCCGTAAACTTTGAGATAATCAGATGGTAACATACTCAATCTGCATTCAATAGAGCCCAGTTTGTTCGAAGTGCACGATTCGAGACGTTATGGCACTGAGTGGGATGAGGGACTGAGTGGGACGGGGATGCTGCCTTTCATTCCAGTGTTTGTTTCGTGGTTGTTTAGGTCCGCATCCTTGTGAATAAGGAAAGCGAGTACTGAGCAAAAGGTATTTAACTTCCTGAAGCTCCCAGAGAGTATTAGAGCAGCCAAGGAAAGGAGCCAAGCCCGTAGACTACGTTCGTGAGAGCTGGTGCTGTGAGCTTTGTTGCGAGAATTTTCTCGGTTGCTGCCGGCCTTGTTACTTATGTAACAGCTTCTGCAATGAGATTGGTTGCTGTACATCCCCTTCTTTCCGAAGTGAATTATGCTTAGCCACTGAACCACCGTAATTCCCAAGTAATTCGACTTAAAATCCAGATGTTTGTGTAGCCCAAGCTATAACCTTTTTCGCTTCCTTCATCTGTCGCGAACAAACATATTTACGGTACCAATATGAGCGTATGAAGCTGTACATATAGCTTTGAGTATGTTTGACTGGATCCTTGTTAAGGGCTGCTTCATGCAGCGCGAGACTTCCCCCTGCTTTTTCTGGGGTTTTTCATGAATTGCCCGGAAACTTTTTTCTTCTTCGGTTTTCACTGGGGAGAACCTGCGCAGAAAATGGTTTGCTACTCTCATTTCTTATAAACGATCAGCAGTGAATTTCTCGAGTTTATTTCAAATTCACTCGATAAATAAGTTGTTCGTTTTTGCCTGTCTTTTCGTTAAGAAAAATGACTCAACAGGACTTCGAATGAAAGTTTTTCAGTTCCGTGTGAAGAGTCGCTAGGGGATAAGGCCACGCTCATACTTTTGCGCACCGACGCCGACACCAGTGGCGACAGTGGCGAAATCATGTGCCCACCGCCAAAATGGCCTCACTCCAGTGTCGCGTTCCGTCTGTAAAATGCTCGACCCAACCACACTGCACTATAATGATCGTGATGAAAGCCACGATTTGGAATCCGAATCTTTGCAAGGCCAAACTATGCATGATGACCGTGGCGAGAGCTCACGAATCTCAGTCTAGTGCCAAACTATGCCAAACTCAAATTCGAATTCGTGGGCTCTCGCCGCCATCATCATATTGTAGTGTGGTCGGGTCACGATACACATGCGGGTCGCGTCATCAGAGTGCAGCCGTGGTTGGCGGCGAGCCAACGATTTTGCTGCCGGCGTCGGTGCGCCAAGTTTGAACGCCGACTTAACTGTTGATTTTCCTTCCAGCTTGTTGGAAAAATTGACTTCGAACTTGTGTTTCTCACTAAGGAGAACTAGGTCAGCCGGTTTATTTTGTTCCCAGCTAGTAGAAAGCAATGAAGTGAGCTTTTGTGAATAGCTAGTGTATAAAATTTTTAAATTTCTGTGCTCCTCATAAAGGAATGTAGAAGAAATAAGAGCTTTCGTCGTTCACCGTCTGTCACTCACTAAGAACGGCTAAGCTAGAAGAGATGTTTTTCCCAAAGGTCGATGCACCAACTTGGTAGGTTACCAAAGGATGTACACGCACGTACAGTACGTGTTTAGTACCTTTTGTACTATAGCCAACCGCAATGCACCGCAATAGGCGCATATATACAGACACACGGGGCGGTGGGTAGATGCCGTCTCATCCTGGATCGTAAATGTCCAATGGGAACACTTCTGCCACAGAATGAAAGAGTGCATTACGCTTGGAGCAGTACTTGGGACTCATATTGGATCAAACACTTTTGGTACCACGAGGTCACACCTGCGATATCGTATTCAAGGGTTGCTTATCCGAGGTATGTTCTAAGGTAAACACATCATTTGGTTGAACATATCATTCATACTCTATCATCATACTCTATATATAAACAGAAGTTTGGTGTGTTTGTTTGTCTGTGTGTCTGTCTGTCTGTCCGCACACCGCATAATTTCTATCTCGCGTCGCAGCAAAGCTGCGATCCTGAATTTTTAAGGTAATGTAGGGGTGTTATGGGGACATCAATCATCATCATACTCTATATATAAACCAGAAGTTTGGTGTGTTTGTTTGTCTGTCTGTCTATCTGTCTGTCTGTGTGTATTTGTGTCTGTCTGTCCGCTCACCGCATAATGCTTTCTTAGCTGAACTGCTGTCTGGAGAAGTCGCGCAAGTTGGAATTGGGTAGGGGCTGACCCAAGCGTACAGAGCTCACAAGAACTAAGCCTAGCTCCGTCCACTGTAGGCGGGGCTTGCGCGGAAACTGCCGGTGCTCAAATTCAAGTCCATGCTCAGTTACCAAAAATCAGGCAAGCTAGGATGGGCCTCTTGAGATCGGGCAACTTAAGGATGGGTTCGGGTAAGCCGAAATACGGAGCACATGAGAGGTAAGTTAGGAATGGAATCATATCCTTTACTTCTATACAACCAGAAGAAACCAGAAGTTTGGTGTGTTTGTATGTGTGCGTGTGTGTGTCCGTTTAATTGTCACATAATCCACTCTCAACTCAACTGCAACGTGGAGAGGTCGGGCAATTTGGGGATGGGTAGGGGTTGACCAAATTGTACGAAGCTCATTAGGAGCTAAGCCTAGCTCCGCACATCGTGAGCGGAGTCGCGCAGAAATGGTAAAGAAATCGGCTAAATTAATAGTGGGCCTTTAGAGATCGGGCAAGTTAGGATCCGGTAGGGCCTTATCTCAACTGCAGCTTGGAGGGGTCGAGCAAGTTAGGAGTGTAGGGGCTGACCTAAGCGTACAGAGCACATAAGAGTTAAGTCTAGGTCCTCCCACCATGGGCGGGGCATGCGTCGAATTCGATGGGTGCTCAAATCTGAGTCCTTGCCTGGGTTCCAAAAATGGGAAGGTCGGAAACGGGTCTGTTGAGGTCGTGCGAGTAGGGGCTGGGTGGGGACAGACCAAAGTGTAGGGACCACACAAAAAGCAAGTTAGGAACGGGTCTGTAGAGGTACGGCAAGTTAGGATAGCGTAGGCGCCAACACATGTGTACGGAGCACATAAGTATGAAGCTTAGCTTCGCCCACCATGGGCAGGGCTTTCGTCGAAATCGATGGATGCGCAAATTTAAGTGCTCGCTTCTTGAATTCCGAAAATCGGAAAGGTCAGGAATGGGTCTGTTGAGGTCGTGCGGGTAGGGACTGGGTAGGGTACGCGGAAATCGATGGGTGCTCAAATTAAAGTCTTCGCTTAAGTGCTAAAAATCGGGCAAGTTAGGAATGGGGCTGGAGAAGTCGGGCATTTTAGGATTCGATAGACACCAACTAAAGTGTACGGACCACACAAGATGCAAGTTAGGAACGAGTCTGTAGAGGTAGGGCAAGTCAGGATAGCGTAGGGGCCAACACATGTGTATAGAGCACATAAGTATTAAGCATAGCTCCGCACACCATGGGCGGAGCTTGCTCCGAAATTGATGGATGCTGAAAGTTAAGTCCTCGCTTGGGTTCTAAAAGTCGGGAAGGCCTGAAATGGATCTGTTCAGGTCGCGCAAGTAAGGACTGGGTAGGGTGCGCCGAAATCGATGGTTGCTCGAATTTAAGTCCTCGCTTGGGTTCCAAAAATCCGGAAGGTCAGGAATGGGTCTGCTGAGGTCGCCCGAGTGAGGACTGGGTAGGGACTGCAAAGTGTAGGGAGCACACAGCAAACAAATTAGGAGTGGGCCTGGAGAGGTCGGGCAAGTTAGGATTGGACGTGAGCCAACCCATGGGTACGGAGCACATAAGTTCTAAGCCTAGCTCCACTCACCATTGGAGGGGCTTGCGCCGAAATTGATGAATAAACGGATTTAGTTCCTCGCTCAGGTGCTGAAAATTGGGCAAGCTGTGAAAGGGTCTGTTGAAGTCGTGTAAGGACTGGGTAGGGAATGTCCAAAGTGTAGGGAGCACACAATAAACAAGTTAGAAACGGGCCTGGAGAGGTGAGGCAAGTTAGAATTGTGTGTGAGCCAACCCACGTGTACGGAGTACATAATTTCTGGGTCTGGATCCGCCATAATTCCAATATTGCTACCACACTCACTAAGTAGCTGTTTGTCCTCGGTTACCACTGGGAAGTGATGTGTTATAATCAGGTGTATCTCTCGGCATTCAGTTAAGACCAATATTTCTTCTAGGACTGATACATGCATGTCCTCTCGAAGCTTTTAATCTCAACCATACGTGGACAGTTCTGCTATCGTAAACTTGGTGACGTATTTGCGGTTTGATCCTCAAAAATCATATGTGTAAATCAATTCTCGGTGAAAGGGACGCCTCCGAACTCTCGAAGAGACTGCTCCAAATGCTGCCTCTCCTCTTAGCGTGGCTCACTCCCTGATTGTGGCTCACACACTGGGATCAACAATGGGGAGGGGTCTTATTCCTCGAATTTTTTGACCGTTCTGCCCTGTCTTTCTACTTCTACCACTAAATCAATTTTCTTTCTATATGCGGATCAAATCCTTCTACTCTTTGGAGGGATCTGTCTTCAGTGGGCAGGGGTTATAGGCGCGTATGGTATGTCTTAGTTTAAACCAGAGCCGATAATAGTCGGAGGTCTAATTAATATTTGCAAACAGCATTTTACCACATCAGGGGCCGAAAGTCGCCCTACGCTGCAAAAGCGGCGGAGCCACCCTAGGGGGCCGCCGGAGGCGGCCCTACGAGGGTTGACCTGCGTTAGCCGGCCAATCCGACTGGTATTATCTGATTCCAGGTCCATGAGATCGAGATATAATGGTTCCAAATGAGTCTTGCTATCGCGGTGAATTTCAATAAGCTGTAGGTTAACAAGAAATCATATTCGCTTGTAGTGAGCTACGAAAATGCCAACTACGTGTCGTTTGCAACGACTGACCTACAAAATTCGGAATCTGATGCGAATGAAGAGACGCAGGGGATGGTGGTTACCCCAAGCAAAAAGGGGTGCGTACACTTATTCCGGATTTTCGCACGGTCGTGAGCGGCGTGTGGCGCCGCGGTTTTTTTCGCTGTGATTGTGTACAGTGCAACACTCCCTTTAAATTTTGGATAGCTGCTGTTTATCGCCGCAGCACGCGATGCGAAAGTTACTACTAGGATGCAGAGTTATGGGCAAAAGCTTCGGTGTCGGACGGGACCCCAACCCGCACTCCATGCTTTTCGGGCATATGTGCTAATCCATTACACCACTGACACCCCTTTCACCTGAACTGGTTAAGGTGAAAGGGGTGTCGGTAGTATAATGGATCAGCACATATGCCCGAAAGGATCGAGTCGGTTCGAGTCCCGTCCGACACCGAAGGTTTTGCCCATAACTCAGCATCCGGGTAGTAACTATCGCGTCGCGTGCTGCGGCGATAAATAGCAGCTATCCAAAATCAAATATAACAAAATCAGTATCTCAAGCTTTCAGTTTCGGCTCAACACGCTATACGTGTGAGTGCTGATAAGCTATGGTAAATATACCATTCAGGAGATGAGTTAAGGTGAAAGGGGTGTCGGTAGTGTAATGGATTAGCACATATGCCCGAAAAGCATGGAATGCGGGTTCGAGTCCCGACGACACCGAAGCTTTTTCCCATAACTCAGCATCCTAGTAGGAACTCCCTTTTAAGTTTTTCGCCCAAATTAATTATTTCTTGATAAGGGTCGTTTTGATAAACAGCTATTTCTCAAAGGACCTCCATGGTACCAACCCTTGCGTCCTGAGTGGAATTCCAACCATCCGCGGTAGGTTGTGCTGATGGCGCCGCGAGTGCGCGTCGCAAAGCGGAAATTCGACGTTAGTGTACACACCCGCAGGTTCGAATAGGTAACTACCGTCTTTCAAAGAAGGATAGCACGTGTACTAATGACGCATAGCTAATAATAATAATAAGGATTTATTGAATTCTATATTGCTCATCAAATGTTCGCTGACTATGGCGATTTTTCACAGGTTTTGAAGAAGTGGTCGTGAGAACAGTACGAGTCAGATACTGTGTAATTATAATAGCAACAATTAAAAACAAAAATATCACTAACAACAACCGAGGTATAAAAACGTGATCATACTGCGTAATCTCTGCGATTGTGCCATTCACTATGTCGATGTGTGCGACCGGCCAGTAAATAAGGAGAAGTGAGATCAACGATGATAGTATGTTGACTCCGACGACGACTCTTCTAGAATAGTTTACTCTTGTGCCATATTTATGAATGCAATCATTAATCAGTAGAATATCAACAACATCTTACCAATTCACCTATTTACAAAATGGATGCACCCGTACCTCCGTGTACCAGTAGGCATAACTAGAGGCTGCATTCGTACTAGGCGACGTAATTAATACGACTCCGCGAGTACCAATAATCTATCGATTGCGACGCCAAGTGTGAATGCAGCCTTTCAGCTGAAACATACACGTTTAAAGACAGTGTTTGGGATAATGTGGGTGACAGGGAATCCGAAATGGAGTCATTTAGTGAAAAACTACGGGTCTCAGAGGCCTTTGCATGGCGAAATCCCCCGCGGAAAGCGCCCCCTTGAGCTGTGGCGGAGGCGGCTTCATCAGGGCAAGCCGCCTTTGCTCAGGGCAGCCCGCCTCTTGGCGACGAGCTCCCCTTGATTGGCTGAGGTGGGAGGGACCAAGGCGATGCGGCCGGCTGGAGCGATGGGCGCGCTTTCGTAAACAGAGCGTCGCAGACCCTTTTCTAATCAGCTGATCACCTTTTTCAGTGATTTTGATTTTTGCTGCTTACCCGTAGAGTTCGCGAGTTTTCTTTGCTATTCTTCTTTTCTTTTCCATTAACACACACTTATTGTCTTCTCTCGTCTGCAGTCAACGATGGGTACCTTTCAAGTTTTTTGTATTATTTCCACGCAGTTTTTGCGCATTGATTACCTGGATACATGCCAATGGCAGAGTCGTTCAGGCCACCCGCCTGTTGACGAAATGGTCGTCCACCTCGAGAACCAACGGTGGGGAGGGGGTCCTACTTCCCGGGTTTTTGGCCAATTCCATCCGTTTTTTCTCCACTGTCCCATCTCGACTTTCATAATCACTACTTCTTTTACTTTTCGTCCGAATTTTCCCTGATACTGCCTTTAAGGGTGCGCTGCGCAGGAAACTATGTATAAGTGTGGGTGTGTGTCCTTAGATAGAAGGTTCGCTCATCTGAAATAAGACGAAGGGCACCATCATCGCGTCACGACCCAACTACTGCGGCGCCCCTAGCTCGCATCCATTGCGTCGCATGAACGTCACAACTCGACTTTTCTGTCCAGATGGCAGACACTGCAGAGTTTCGCACGTGGGCATGTTGCGTGCGAAGCAAGTGTGCGAGGTAGGGGTGTGGTTGTGCGTAGATTACGCGGAACTACATACGGGGCCCTAGCATCACCGTGCAATCGCTTCAGCGCCAAACAACATCATGACTCTAGCCGCACTCATTGCTTTGGACGTCGCAATCGCGATGCAAAGCCTGACATGATGGTACACATTTCATGCTTTTCCAAAGTTTTCATCGGACCCTCTCGAACTTGAAGACTTTTATAGAAGGCTTGCTTCCATAGGGACTATTTATCACCCCCGAGGAAATTCGAGATTTTTTAAAATAAAAAACTGGTTTCTTTTTGAGAAATCAAGGGAAAAAACAAGGCAAGTTAGGAAGTAATAAATCTTCCTGCGGAATTTTTCTCAGTTACCGTGGACATGAGGGCACTTCCGTTTTGCCTCTGATTCAATGAATAGTTCACATAGAAGGGGATTCAGGTCCTTGATTTTTTTCCGTCGAGCAAATGATGCGGGCGCGAATACGCAACAGACGGCGTTCCACGAGGTGAACAGCCATGATCGGGAATGTCGGAGCCACGAAACATCGCCCTCACTCCACGCATCACAGCCCTTCCGTGCAACATTTTCGGGATGCGCTATGTATTCAGTTTTTGTTTCAACACGCATCCATTTTAAACAGTGGTTTCGGAAGGCCAACCCACTAAATCCGTGTTAGGAAGAAAATGAGGTATAAAGCCACAAAATTAGAACTCAGAAATTTGGGCACAATTTACCCAAAGCTACCCCACTACCATAGGCTCCGGCGCCAAAATGGCGCAAGCGCCAAGCAGTTTCTTGCCGAACGAATGTCATATTCGTGTGCTACGGGTCGAATTACCCCTGGGTAGAAGTTTGCAGCCAAATCGAAAAGTTTTCCAAAAATCACCTCTTCGACCACATCGGTTGGAGAGGTAGTGGGGTAGGTCTGGGTTAATAGTGCCGAAATTTGTTCCACCTATGGGCCATATGAATTAAAATGCTACTAAGTTTCTCCATAGGCACAGTGAATGTTCAGCGCCAAAGTACATATGCAATGCTAGTGAATCTACAGAAAATACAAATAAGTTTCGTTATTGAACTATAAATACTATCAATACTTGTACGTAAAGTACTGTACACTAACATTCCGTGCGTTTTTCCAAGTGAAACTGAGAGAAGAAGTGTACATGACCACAGCAGCACCAGAATAATCACACCTGGACCTACACCAAAGAGTCGATACTCCATGAATTCCTGTAAATGAGTTTCAAACGTGAAACATTTGATAAACGTAATTTTGAAGAGTTTCGCTCCTATCTTTTATGTTCCAGCTCATCGCACTCTATGGAAATCAGTATCTCATCTGACACCTGCATCCCCCATACAAGGGTGCGTTGACCCCATGCTCTATTTTCGTTATTGGTGTGAGCCTACAAAGCTGTTTTTCAAGATCAGGTGCGAAAGCCTCGAGTAGCACATGCCAATTCTGATTGTTTCTTCTGATACGTGCTAATCTAAACTTTCGCAGAAATTTATTTCTTTGCGTACCGATTGAACGAGATTCCATGAGGTAAACCTCAGCGTTAGGCACAACCGGTGTAGCTGATAAAGCAGTAGTGACATGCCGAGCAGTACATTCAATTTGCGAATCTTCTTTCAAAAACTATCGAAGGTGTGCTGCGTACACACTTTTTGTGAAATTTTTCTAGACGTCATTCTTTACCACTTCGAACTTTACACCAGGACGCAACGATTGAAGCGATGAGTCTGACCTATTGTTCCCAAATAAAGCTTTTTCAACAACGCGGTAACTCCCGTGTCAGGGAAGACAGTTTTCAGCAAGAGAAACATTATGTCCATTTACCGAGGACAGAATGTAGTTTATAGTAAAGCTCTTGAACTAGCTTTTCAAGTCGAACACGAAAACATAATGCATGCTTTTAGGTGAATGAAGTAAATGCATGTACACAAAAGATAAAAGGGAATAATTAGGTGTAGCAATGTCAAGATGCGTTTGACCTGACGATTCTTGCGCTGTCTCTCTGTTGCCATAGCGACACCAGGCAAGTACCCGCGCTCCCTGTGCGAGAGCCTAATAGGTATTTGGAGTGCTTCGCTGAACTCTGGCAATCATATTCCATGTATAGAGTGCTGTAAATGATAAAAGTAGCTTTAAATAGCGTTGCTCCATGCCTCAAGGTCAAGACTACCCAGCTTGAAAGCAGATGGCTACATTTTTGTGAACCTGGATTGATGTCATGAGGAGAGACATGTATCGTGGCCCACTAGCCTTCTGAAATCTTCGAGAATGAGACTACACCACGAGTTATGGCATGAGCTTCTGGCAACTGTGAGAATTTCATGGTGCATTTCAAAATATCCCACGTAACTGTGAGCACGAGCTACACATACACCAGGAACCGTGGAGTGTGTACACTCATGACAAATTTTCGCTTTCGACGTCGCATTCGCGGCGCCGTCAGCACAACTTGCCGCGGTCAGTTGGAATTCCGCTCAGGACGCAAAGGTCTGATACCATAGAGGCCCTTTCAAATGTAGCTTTCCATCTCATCATTATCTATAAAACAATAACTCTTGTGCCCTAAAAAGACAAAATACTGACATAAAAAGTAAAAGAAACGATAGCATGAAACATGATAAGAATCCTAATCAAGAAAAAATTAATTTGGGCGTAAAACTCCAAAAGGAGTGCTGCAATGTGCGCAATCACACGCGAGGGAATCCGAAACGTCGCTTGCCGCGCACGACCGCGCAGAAATTTATCATAAGTGTGCACACCCAAGAAGAGTCAGTGAACGCGATAGTTGCTTGTATTCTCTCACAGGTGAGCCGCAAAGGTGCAATCCTGAACATTTACATGCAATTAATTTCTAAAACCTGAGTCAGGCGTGATCAGAAGGGTGAACGGACAAATCATTTAGCTCAGCTTTAAGCATGCATTTTTTGGGATGCCCCACGCACTTCATTTCCATTCGGAATAGTAGTGACATTTGAAAGAGATGAAAGCAATTTCGTCCAAACCTACTCAACGACTTGCCGGACCTGCCATATACGAGTCACTCTGTCACCGATGATATATCCCAGGTTGGTGGAAATCTTGGAAGGTCTGAGTTGCATCTATTAACGATTTACTCCCGGACTATACTGGCTCTGGCGCCACTTCTCGTTACTGCACCACCTTCCCTCCCATAGGCTCGAATCCATTGGAAATCTTGTATATAGAGCAATTTTCTCAACTTAGAGTTTTACATAGGAGAAGTGGTGCCTCATTTAGATCAGCCGGCAATAACTAAATACAATCATCTTTTCACCAGAAGCAACGAATTGAGAGAGTAGTTCTGGCGGCATCTGATCGAATCGAATTGAAGATTATCATCCCAGTTATGCTTTGTTTTAGTAACTCCAGTATCCGTACGCAATGCATAGCAATCTCCGGTGGGTTAGCCACAACAGGCAATCAACGATATGTAGCAGATCCCGCTTGACGTGGATGCACTGTACCAAAAACGCCACGATCCACGATCTCTGACGAGTTAGCGAGAACATCTTTCGCAACGTGTGATATGTAATTACTGAGGCTAGCACGTAGACCTCTCATTACATTGCGACTGAAGGATGGATTATTCATCAGTTGTAATGAAGTCCGTCCACGGCCGACGAGCGGAGCGGCAGTTTTCAGTGAAGGGTGGTAAAAACAATGTAATGAGACGTTTACGTGCTAACCTCAGTAATTACATATCACACGTTGTAAAAGATGTTCTCGCTGACATGTCAGAGATCGTGGTTCGTGATATGTTTCTGGTAAAGTGCATCCACGTCGGGGGGTTCGGCACCATATCGTTGATTCCCTGTTGTGGTTGACTCTAGAAGGCTAGTCGCTCAAAGTTATGTTTCCTGTGTTGTGCTTGATCGCTCTTCTTGCAGAAAAATTTTGCTGATTTTTTCTGTTCTTTTCTCCTTTCATCGTATTGTGTCTCACATGTGCCTTATACAGACGTGGTAAACTTCACTTTTTTCAGACAACCAAGCACTCACCAAGTAGAAATATGTATGTATTGCCACACAGAGCGAAGTAGCCCAGGTTAGAAAAGTATTTTATCCCATGAAAACAGAATGAATAACGGATAACTTAGTTCGATTTACGCTTTCCAGGTGGTATTTGTTTTGCATGGGGAAGATTTTACGAAGTAGGCGCAACTGCTCGATTCTGAATTCAAGTAGAGTGCATGGAATATTCCAAAAAAGAGCTGATTGGTTCCGAACCTCAGCTTTAAGAGAAAGAAAGCCTTAAGAAAAAAAGAAGTACTGCACGTTCTAAAAATACGGCTGGTATCGTCACAGCTCATTTATGGAATCCTGCTTGAGCCGCTTAACATGCTTTTCGCGCTCAATTTTGAAGTGAATTCAGCGCACGAGGGCTTGGTGTAGTTGCGGGTGGCGCATGGTCCTGTTCAGGTAATGCCACGAAGTCGTTAAATTGGGAACAGAGGACTCTGAGAGAGAGAGAGTGAGAGAGAGAGAAAGAAAGAAAGAAAGAAAGAAAGAAAGAAAGAAAGAAAGAAAGAAAGAAAGAAAGAAAGAAAGAAAGAAAGAAAGAAAGAAAGAAAGAAAGAAAGAAAGAAAGAAAGAAAGAAAGAAAGAAAGAAAGAGAGAGAGAGAGAGAGAGAGAGAGAGAGAGAGAGAGAGTAAAACGACTAATTTGAATATCGCCTGGAATTTGCAGATTACTGTGTAGGCGGCAATGGCGGTTTACCCTTATGTCAGGATATCGCACCGCGGCATGTCGCAAGCGAAGCAATGCGGACGAGCTAAAGGTGCCGTGTTGTTTGGTCTGTGCGAAATCCTGACATAAGGGTACACACACGGCCGCAATACATTAAAGTGTATCTGCAACTCTGTATAAAGCTGGAACGAGTGGAGCGTCTCAAAAAGAGAATGTTGAACTTGAATGCTGTGCTATTCATTCTTCGCTTTCGCTTCGTGAGCAATCACGAAGTCGTCAGTCATACGTATTCCGGTCTCCTCAGAATTTTATAGAGGGTGGTGCTCGAATACTCCATTGTCCACATTGCCCTGGTAGCAGATAGTAAAAAGGACTCCAGGACACGGTGACACAGTGCAGAAGTGCAAGAAGGTGCCGGGAGGGATTTCACCAAGTTACTGATCTTTAAGGGCACATTCCAGGATTATTGCGCTATCACATCTCCTGTAGTGGATGGATAGTTCGACCCAAGCCACGTAGGCTGTACCTTTACCGAGGCGTGGGTGTCAGTTCCTGGAGCGTGCAGAGCCAAAGAATCTAGCGCAACAGCTCGGCCCCGCCCACCCCAGCCGGGGTGTGCTGCAAGTGTTCCGGTGCCTAGTGTGGGGTCAGGTCACTCAGTAGTTGGTTTACTTCACGGGGCGATTGGTTTACTACCAATTTCAAGATCTTTGCTAGTAGCTGGCCACCTATGTCAAAGATAAGAGTCGAAGAGTAAAGGCAGACCCCCGCCTGGGGTGGCGGGGCCGAGCTGTTGCGCTAGATTCTTTGGCTCTGCACGCTCCAGGAACTGACACCCACGCCTCGGTAAAGGTACAGCCTACGTGGCTTGGGTCGCACTATCCATCCACGGCAGGAGATGTGATATCCTGATAATCCTGGAATGTGTCTTTAAGGGGTGTACAAAGGTAATTGTGGTTCCTGGGTGATGTGTCAAAATCGCGGATTATGTAGTAACTTTCTGAAATAAATGCAGCATGAATGGAATAGAGAGATGTTTTTGATTTTTGACAGGTGCTGATTTTTGCCGCAGCTTGCGTTGCGAAATCTATTACAAGTATGCTAATGTGAGCAAAAGCTTCGTTCTCGGGCTCGAGTCCCATACGAGACCGGAAATTTTGCCCACAGTTCAGCATACTTGTGACAACGAAATGGAGAGAGTATCCCGAAAATCTTTGAAATCGACTGTGCACTAGGATTCCTGATGATTCCTGGGCAAGATGAACATGATCGGTCGCAAAGCCAGTTACGCTGTACCGAAAGTGTGGTTCTATAACAAAATACCACGAAACGAAATTAGTTGCACTTGCAGAAATGAGGATGCTAAGATGGGCGTGCTGCTAGACACTTCTCGACAGGGTCAAGAACGAGGCAATAGTGCAGTCATGCGGACGTCTCCATCCGGTTGAAAGTGAAGGAACACCGGCTACGACGTTACGGGCAAGTGCTGATAAAATCAGAGTATAACACTATAAAAAGGGCTCTTAAGTTTGAAGCCTTGTGCCGGCGATCACAGGAAGCTCTAGGGGAGGGACGGGTGGAGGCGCTCGTGCATTATGGGAGAAGGAGCTCCGAGTTGTGGCCTCAACCACAATAAGACTGCCAAAAACATTCTCAACACTAAAAAAAATTCACCCATTCCGAAGCTCCTCCCTCCTCAAGGCTTAGGCAAGGCCACATCCCGGTCTGCACTGATATCTCAGTACCTTTTCACACATTAAAAAACATAATACTTGATAAGACACGCAATAAAAACCCAAAGAATAAAAAATAGACAATGAAATAAGTGTGGTGTGGCTTCACCTACAAGTGACGCCGTGTTAATAGAAGGTGAGCACTCGATACACGTCGCGGCACGATGGGTGTGTGGCGATTGGTCAAATTTTCTCTTCGCGGCGTCGCACTCGCGGCGCCGTCAGTACGACTTGCCGCAGCCGGTTGGAATTCCGCTCAGGATGCATTGGGCTGGTACCTGAAGGTTGTTGTTGTTGCTGCTGCTGTTTACAGATAGAATTGTAAACAACTCGCACTCGTCGCGGGCGGCCGCGCAAAAAACCAACCAGTCGCCACACACTTACTTACTTAGGTTACTTAGGCGACCCGTCTTTCAGCACGGCGATTGGCCTTGCGCGGGTCCCAACTTCTCTTCCACATTGAACGGTCCTTCGCAATCGTCATCCAGTGCACGACAGTCTTAAACGAAACGGGATCTCGGACGTTGTTTCGGAAAGCAAGCGAATCGGACCATCTCGTGGGCGGACGACCAGGTGGACGTTTGTGGTGACGAGGGTACCACAACATAGTTGTTGTGCTCCATCGGTCCTCGTCTCGCCTCATCAGATGTCCGGCAAACCTGTGTTTCGCCTCGTCGCAGTGTTGAACCACATTTCGTACTTTTGATCTTGCTCTCACGTCGACGTTATGAAGGCCGAGTTCGCGCTGTCGCGAAAGAGTAAGTCCAATAAGCACTGGAGAAGCTTGTAGAGTTTTGAGTTGGCATTTGTTGGCTTTCGTGAGCGTCGACGTTTCGCATCCGTAGCACATGGCTGGTAGGACTACCGAGTCAAATAGCTCAGCCTTGAGCCTCGTGTCCTTCGTGACTTCAACGACGGTTTTGATGGAGTTGAACGCTGACCAGGCCGCTTTCTGACGCCTTGCTAGCTCCGGTTTCAGATCGCTCTTCATGTTCAGTAGACGCCCTAGGTAGACGTTTCGCTTACGTCCTCGACCAGATCTCCGTTCAGAATCACAGGAGTCTGCCTTGCGTAGACGTTCCTCATGACCTTCGTCTTGGACTTGTTGATCACAAGGCCTGCCTTCGAGCCTTCAGCATCCAATCTGCAGAGCATCGCGTTGGCCTCCTCAGGTGAACTGGTAATCAGCACGACGTCGTCCGCAAATCGCAGATGGTTCAGGCGCTTTCCGTCGATGTTAACTCCACATTGGCACCAGTCGCAGCGACGAATCGTGGATTGGAGGCAAGCAGAGAAAAGGTTTGGAGATATGGGGTCTCTCTGCCGAACTCCTTTCTCCACAGCTACCTCGATGTCTTTATGGAAAGGCCGTAACACCGTCATGCAATCCGTGTAGCACTTGCTCAGCACATTCACGTAGCGCCTCTCCACGCCTTGCTCTTCCAGCGCTTCCCACACTTTCAAGGGTTTCACTGAATCGAACGCCTTCTTGTAATCTATAAAAGTAAGCACCAGCGGCATGTGATGTTCCCGGGCTACTTCGATCAACCGACAGCAAGTGACGATATGGTCCAGTGTGCTGTACGTGCGACGGAATCCTGCTTGTTCTACCGGTTGCGCTTCATCAAGTGTTCTTCTTATGCGTGCAAGGACGCAACGTGTGAAAACTTTGTACAGCACCGGCAGAAGGACTATGGGACGGTAGTATAGATCTTCCTTGTCCCCTTTTTTGAATAACAAGATCGTCACTGATTTCTTCCAGGCGTCTGGCACTTGACATTCCCTTACATATCGAGTGAACCTTTCAGCGAGGGCGCATGAACGAAGCACCTCCGCGGTGATGCCGTCGCTTCCGGGAGACTTTCCTTGGGGCATTTGCTCGACAACATAGCACACCTCCGACGGCAAGAAGGGCAACACATCTTCTCCAGCGCTCAGTACTACTGTGGAGTCCGCATTTGACTTGAAAAGTTCAGAGAAGAAGTTTGCCATAATGCGCTCCATTTCTGGCCTGGATGAGCTGCGGGTCCCATCCGGTGCTTTCAAACATGGGATCGTCAGACGATACTCCGCTCATCCTCTTCTTTCCTTCTTGAAACTGCGTTTTCCCTCAGCTGCACCGAGCAGGCGGTTTCTAGCATAACGGGCATGATCTTCAGCAACTCGTTTCCTGCAAAGACGACTGAGAGCGGTGTACTCCAGGTGGTCTTTTACTGGATCCATCTGCCTGCGTTTTTCAAGCAAGGTCCGCGTAGCTTCAGAAATGCGGCGTGAGGCATGACTGGGAGCCAATTTGCCGCATTCGCGCACTATGCCTGAAATAGTGCTTACGACTGAATCGTAATCCTGATTGAGGTCAGCAAGCACCTCGGATTGCTCCTTCGTCATCATCCTGCTGACTGCCTCCGCATCTACTTCACTTCGACGTGGTTGCCTTGACAAGACTCGACGCATGCGTGTCTGCCCACGCTCGAAATGCAAGCGAGCTCGCAAAAGCCGATGGTCGCTTCCTGTGTTGAAAGAAGGGACCACAGAGACACCGTTATGGCCCGTCGGTTTCACAGAATATGGTCGAGCTCGTGATGATGTTCCGCATTAGGAGAAAGATAAGTCCATCTTTTAGCCGTGGGTTTGACAAACTGGCTGTTTCCATGAGAAAGATGGTGGACTTCGCAGAAACTCGCCAGCCCTTCTCCTGCTTCGTTTCGCGTCTCAGCCGAGTGCGGTCCGACGAAAACTTCTCCAGGTTTGCGGGCGCCTATTCGTGCATTGAAATCATCGCTTACTACGACGTAGTGGCTTCTTTGAGTATGCATGAGGTCGGTTAGCTGGTCGTAAAAGTCGTTATGCTCTTCCTCGTCTTTGTCTGCCGTAGGAGCATAGATCGAATGATTGAAACATTCTTCTCCTTGGAGCGTGAGGCGGTCAGCACTGCGAAACGATGGCCGTGGAACGTAACACTAATGACGTTATTGAGGAAGTGAGGTGCTACGACAAAACCCACGCCACCGGATGTTGAATTAGCCTTCCACGGTCCAAGAAACACTCCTGTCCCATCATTCCACGTGCAAGAGAGCGGTTCTTTCCTTTTCGTTTCGCTCAATCCGATAACATCGAACTTGATCCGTTTTGTTTCATCGATGAGTGCCGAAAGCTGAGCGGCCGAACTGATGCTGCGACAGTTGTATGTGCATGCAATCAGATGGCTCGCTCTGGTCCGTTTCCTATGGTAGCCTATGGCCCTGAGATTTCTTCGCCTTTGGCTGTGTGCATATCCAACGCTAGCGGACTGGGCAGGGACAGCCTGCAAGGGACTAAGGCGATGTTGAGAAGTGGTTGCAGCGATTTTTCGTCCCACAGGATAGCCTTGCTGGGGCGTTCCTGAATCGCCACACACCCTGGCACGATCCATTACATACCTAACGCTTACTAGCACGTCCTAAGAGAACAGCTTCCACTCCTACCTCACACCATCAATTTCTTTCATGATGTTGCGTGGTGATACTTGGCGGTACGAAGAAATGCGTGCGAACTAGGACCTGGCATTTGACCTAAGGAGGGGGGGGGGGGGTGGAACGCTCCACAGACGGGCGATCATCAATGGCAGGCAGGATTTTGTTTATAAATTTACTTTCGACGTTTCAAAATAAAAATATCCTTGTGACAATCGTACACACTAATATTACATGTCTTGGGAATTCGTAATGGAATCAATTTCCCATTGTAATTTTAGATGTGTTCTCGAATGTAACACCCATGGTGCATCAGCGCACGGGTGGATATTATCAGAACGATATATTCGAGATCTCCCAAAGACCATAGCGGCGGATGCCCCAGATAGGAAGAAATGGAGGGGCATGGTAAAAGTAGCGGGCTCTACAACGGCGAGGGACTAACACTGGGTGCGTTAGACCCGAATGTGTGGGGGCCCTGTGGTACGGAGGAATGGTAGTATCATCATCTGATCCATTTGTATGCTTTGTGAGCTACTCAGCAAAAAAATGAGGGGGCGGGAAGAGGATTTCGCCACTCAAATTGCCCGCAGTGTGGTATTGATCCACAAAGAGTAGCCTACGTGCAAGAAGGCAATGGCATGCGCTTTATTCCGTGTGCCGACCTCTCCACCCCCTTCCCCATGTACTTATCTTGTAGTTTCCCCCTCTCCATGCTAGGCCAAGTATCCAACAACTTTTTATTTTTGATTATTTTGTTCGAGCTGTTTTTAATCACTCTTCAGAACACAAAGGCTTCACTTTCCCAAAAATTCAGAAAGGATTTTGACGAAAGTAGGGGTCGAACACAAAGTTTTCGAACATAGCGGTCCAGCAAAAAAAAAGTGAAGCTGCTATGTCAATCCTTGTAAACGCGTTTATCAATCGTGTAGCTTCATTGATTGGTATAGTTTAGATATCCTGGCACTTTGACAAGCAAAATAATAAATATCTTTTTCGTGAGTCTAAAATATTTTTGAAAAATTTGGAATCAATTCAAATTGAAATTATAAAAAATACTGAATCGATATGGGCATTGTTTACTCAAAGCAACCTCACTAATTCACATTGATGGGTCTAGAAGTGATTTTCAGAGGACATTCGGTTTTTGCTTATAGCTTATATCAGGAGGTAATTTGACTCGTGGATCACGAATGTGATACTTGCTTGGGGCGGAACTGCCCGACGCCCTCGCCGGGCACTTAGCGCCCGGCAATTTGACGAACTACCGAATTTGCTCGAAACTTATCCGCAGGCGGCATGACCTCCTCAGCGAGAATATCGCACTTTTTCGACGCCGAAACGCCTTGTGCAGGCGCCACTTAATCCTGATGATCAACCCCAGTCATCGACTGTCCCCGCGGCGCACCGCCAAACGGTTTCACGCCAAGCGAATGTCATTGGTATTCTACGGGTTCAAGTGCCCCGGTATGCTAGTTTCTAACCAAATCGGAATGTTCGCCGAGAATCATCTCCTCCGGCATCAAAATGCTAGCGATGACGTAGGGCTGCTATCAGTGGATAGCCGAAAACTGGAAAGTGTAAACAACAATTAGATTGAAAATTGGAAGAAAATGCTTTTTTTGTTCCACTTAGCGACCATGTCCGTAATATTTACTTATTCATTTATGCGTTCTGTGACGCACCTAACTAAATTTCTTAAACCAATAGGTAAAAGGATAAAGTTTTAAAGTTAATCAATCCCTTCCTGGAATGCGCCGCACATTCTAGTTCCATTCAGAATCGTGGTGGTTGATGAATGTGATTTGGTCTTACAATGACTTGGGATGCCAAGCCGATGTACAAGTCAGTGTTTTCATCCTTCCAGACGAGTCTGGTGCCAATTCACCGACCCCGGAGGGATGGAAGGCCGGGTTGGCGTTGATGCGGGATTTGATCCCCGCACCATGAGAGAGGGGCCACACCACCTGCCACTACATCACCTCCGCCCTTCTTGGAACATAAACATTCAAAATGCTGTAGATGAGAGGATTATGCAACTTAAAACTTCAAAAAAAAATAATAATTGAAAATAGGAGAAATTCTCTGAGCTTTGGCCACTTATGTTCCCATTCCTTACTAGCTATCAGTGCATCAGATCATGCTTTATATGACGGTGATTTGGCGCTCAGAAGGGGCTCGACGTCATCCTGCTGACCTGACGTTTTACAAGTGTCTTCCAGAGCCGTTCGGTGCCGCACTTTACCTGCTGTCACGAGTTTCTACACAAACATGCAATGAGCTCAGAGGAACACCACGTCCCACGCAAGTAATCGGCAAAGAACTTTGTGACTCCATCTCGTCGAACCTTGAAGCATCGGGATAGTTCGTCGTCGATGTGGTTTTGTTTCCGTTCCGTCGCGTGTTTGTTGATTAGCAAGTTTGTGGCAATCCCTTGGCCGTTCCGTCATTTGTATAAGCCGGATATGACTACAGGCTCAAAACCTCATGCTCTATGATATACGTCCGTAGGAATACCTCTCATGTTCTTACAAGTAAAATATGAAGAATTAAAGGAATAGCTTCATTCAGGCTGGTCCGTGTGGTGAGCCATCCACTAAGTTCAATAGTGTTAGAGGAGATAATATTGCTTTGCTGTCCATATGGCTTTATGTTGATCCTTTAAGGAAAAAGATGGAAAAAAAGTAGATGCAGGTTCGCACCTCGTCAAGCATGGGATGAGGGATTTTCATGGAGGAGCTGAATATTTCGAAAATCCCTAGAGTATTCCTTATCGACCGTCCCTCTTTTAATGATTTCTGAGCCGATGCGGTAGTCTTTAGCAGAGTTCGTTAATTAATATGCACACTTCGTACTAGACTAATAGCAGAATTAAGATTATCTGATAACCTTTTTTCAAGGAACACTTTACTAAGCCCGCTGCATCAGAATGAAGCTGTGGATTGGCGCGATTTTGGTGAGGGTCGTATTCCTATTGCGCAACGCAACGCTTGACCCAGATTCGTACGGAAGGCAGGAAATTCCTCAGAAAATTAGACATTGAAGTACTTCCAAAGTTCCTTTACACGAAAATTGTGTACCCAGAGAGACAAAAACTTGCACTTGATATCGAATCACTACAATGAGGCCAGCTGTTTCATTCTGTGCTTCCCTAATAATGCCAACACATTACCAGCCTCGTTTGCCAGTCACGTGCTCTTTAATGTGCACTTCTAAAACAACCAGTTTTCCCTTTGTGTATCGTTTGTGTATTTGTTTCTTTGTGTATTCATTGCATTCCTTATCATAAAATACGACCGAACTTCTACTTTTACGAATCCTACTCTTGATAAACGCTACTTTCATTATCCGTTATTTACCGGGGTTTTTTTAGAGAAACAAACCAGAACAGCAGTGACCCTCACGAGTACTGGATACATGCATCATTACAAGTACTTCGAGAGGTAAAAACAGCGACTGCGCTTAAGCAGGCGTAATTTATCACTATGTAATAGCAAAAAATGGAAAATTCCACAGGCTTGTAAACACGTAATAAACTGTTGACCACGTTAGAGGCCACGGAATAGAGCAGTTTACTAGCAATGATTTACCGATATAAAGTACATTGGTCAGTACGGCAGATCTTTTCCACGAAAGTGCGCACTAAGAAACGTATTACCTTTCAGTCGCAAATTCAGCAGTGTACTTTTACTTCTCCTCGCAACAGCAGTAGTCATGTGCGGCTGCTTATGCATTTCTCTCCATGTGACATGTGGTTCACGTTTCATGCACACATTTTATTGTATTTTGACAATACGTTCCTATTTCATTCCTATTCATTCATATTCATTTCTATTCCATTTAACCAAAGTGTGCATTAATGCGGCATTTTAATGCTGCGTTTTTCTGTAGTGAAAATTCACGTTTTGTTCATTATCATGTCGAAAACAATCTTCTTTATTTAGTTACAAATTTACATGCCGTATTCATATTCGTCATACTACCACATTCCATCACTTCGAGAGGGGATGGAAGGCGGCGCAGTCATTTCGTGGTCTCAACGAACTATCCGACGATGGAACAATCAGCAGAAGCCGAGTTGAAAGATGGTTCAGAAGGTTCAGAGCGAACGACGCACGCCTCGAAGAAGAAGAAAGGAGAGTTTCGCCATCGAAATCGGGCAGTTCTAGCGGCCGGAAGAAGACGAAAGCCTGACAACACGAATGTTGGCTGGGGATTAATGTCGACCCGTCAGCGACCGTTCATCGTCTCAAGATGCTGGAAACGTGTGGAAACTGGCCGGATCGGTCTTTTGTTAGCTCTCGGGATATCTTGACTTTTTCCAGAGCCATTTTAGTGAAGTCTGTTTATTGATGTCTCCAGCCAGCATTCGTGTTCTCAGACTTTCGTCTTCTTCCATGGCCGCGAAGTGCCTCATCGTCGAAATCCGATGGCCGACACCTTCTTTCTTCATCTTTAAAGCATGTTTCAATCCGTGTTTTGCTGATTGTTCCCTCGTCGAAAAGTTCGTTGAGATTGGGAAATACTCTGCCGCCTTCCATCCTTTCTTGGAGTGGTAGAGCATAATAAGACGAATATGAATATGGCTTCGACATTTTTACTAACTGAATAGAGAGGATTGGTTTTATTATTATAAAAATAAATAAAACGTCAATTTTCATCACTGAAAACACAACGGTGAAAAACCGCATCAAATATGCACCAACCCAATAGTTATTCAGGGGTGTGTGCAGAAATGACAGCGAACCGCGTGGCCGCCCGCGGCGAGCGGCGCGGCGGGTGCGAGTGCCAGTGGCAGGGCATTGCAGCCTTCAAGCGAGGCAGTGTGGCATGAGTGAAAGCGCAGACGTAACGCTCGGCCGGCTCCCAAGGCAATCGATACGGCGAGTCGTACTGGTGGCGCCGCGAGTGGAACGCCGCGGAGCGATTCGCTGTCATATCTGCACACACCCGTTATTCAGCTATATTATTCAGTGATATTCGATACTGCTCACATGTCGTCTTCAGCGGTAGTGTAGACGGGACCAAACGAACTTTAAACACGACAGAAAGCGCGCGCTACAGGTTCATAGCGCAGTGAGGAGTCAAAGCCCCAAGAGGCCCGGCCAACGGCGCCTCCGCTCTTACTGCGCCACATCCACCGTCTCTCTTGGAATTTTCTGCGCAACATATTTCGACACTGTAGGAAGTTCCCACAATCCCTTCAAATCACCACATCGGCCTGAATTTCTTCATGTCATAGTGAACTAGTAACCATTAACTATATTGTAATACTTTGACGTTGTTGTGGTTCACCTCAGTGTCTTATCATCCTACTCGTCTACCTGGACATACTCTCAGCTATGGTAGAATCGAGGTCAGTGCTTCACTTTTTGGTAATTCCTTCTCTGTCCTCAGTGATAAGTCTGCAACTGGTCATAGGGAGGGGTCAGGGTTGTGCAGAAATACTTGAACCTTTCTGGCATGCGTCCTACTGCTCAAGGATGATGCATAAGAGAGGGCTCGAAACAAGATTAAGAGCCCATCGCTAAGAACTTGTGGAACAAGGAATGCTCGAAGTCTACGAAAGGCTAACTTGGGAAATTTGGCATACGGTGGGAATTTCTCTATTTTACCAATTTAGAGTACATTCCATATTCAGGGACAATTTTCAAAAACTAGTCCTTTCACGGTTGATGATTGGTTCAGGAAGAACCGGTGCAGCGTTGATTCGTAGCCGCTCCCCAGGACAAGCTGCCGCATTAAACAAAGTTCGACGCCGCATGGGTTCCTCGTGCACTACACTCACAATTTTATTTCCATTCCAGTCTTCGAATTTGGAATCGATATGATTCCAGTGGACATAGTGTAGCTATTTTGGCAATTCCTGTTTTCATACCCAATAGGAAAAGCTCCCACGTCACTGTGGTCATTTAATATGAGCTGTACATGGTCCAATGCACTTTCGAATGGTGTCCTTAAATGTGCGCTTAAAATGTGGGAGAGAAGTTGCAGATGGCTGTGACATACGGCGCACACGCAGGGTACACCGGGAGTCAAAGATTTCTCGACAGGGGGGCGTATTTGACCGGATAGAAGCGTGGGGGTCGTACCTCCAGAGGTCAATGATGAGCACTAAAATTTAAACATTTAATAAGCAGATGAGAAGCAAAGGGTATTTCACCGCATCCCTGTGAAAAGTGTAGAATAAATATCTTCTCGCCTTAGAAAGGATATATTGCAAGAAAGTTCAATGCAACTATTGCAATCGGCAACAGTTACTGGCATTGTAGACGTAAAAAAAGAGGGGGGGGGGGGTGGTATTTGGTCACCGTAGACGGGAGGAGCATTATGAAGCCTTTTGAGAGCACTTATAATCTGCCGATAAGAAATGATCAGAACGAAAAAATTAATATACCAGTTGGCTGGAAAGCTGGAAAGTTGTGTTCTGGGATCGCCTCTCGCAAAATATGAATATCAAGAGCGGTTTAGAGCGAAAATTCCAGTAGCTTGCCATAGGTACCAGCGGCCCAAGGGGGGGGGGGTGGCTTCAGCAGCTCCTTCAAAACGTGGCTGAAATGTAGTTTAACTTCCTGATTGACTATATGAATATCGCGTTGATGTGTGAACACACCAAGATACAGCTTTTCATGCGAAATGACGCTGCATCCGTTCTCTTGAACAGGGAGCAGAACAGCTCCGCGGGACAGTCATTGAGATACTGTAGGAACACCCTCTGTGGCTGCCGGTGCCTACGGTGATGGAAAAGGAATTTCCACGCTAAGCGAATGCAATATTTCCTTCTTTGCGGGTGATGCTCTCAAATGCTTGGCCAAATTTGCATGTGAACTGATATCGACCTTAACGTGACCATCGAAATGAATTGTGGGATGCCCGTGGGTAAGATGCCAGGAATTTTTTGTAGTTTCTTTTCAGCTCGTCAAAAGTGCTCGCAAAAAGCTTCATAATCTCCCATTCACCCTCTTAATGACGAACGCCTTTTCTCGAATCGGTTGGGGATCGTGACTCCAATGGTCAGGATAGTCTGGGGTCAGTGCTATTGCGCTCTAGTGTGGCACACAGGTACTTCTATAAAGTCGTAAAAGCATTTTGCAAACGTTTGGGAAAAACAAGCATATGTATCAAGCACTCGAACCCTAGTGGGTACCCCAGCTCAATACGCTACCTGCTGACCCATTGAAGCTTCTGCGGTACATCTCGCCAGGCTTGTAGTGCAGCTGGTACCGACCGCCACATGCCTCCACAACTTCTCTACCAGCTTCACTAGTTTTGGGGAGCAGATTTGAGATCATCTTTCGAAACTGCATGAGGCCATGTACACCTCATCTTGAATGGACACGTCGGCGGGAGCTCCCTGGCTGATTGGATCTTGGGCGGAGGTGGTGTTGTGACATGTGGCGCGCACCCTATTCTCGTAATGCGGGCATCAAATCTTGCACCAGCGCCCGCCCACGCCACCCGAATCTTCCATCCCTACGGGGTAGGTGAATTGGTACCAGGCTTGTCCGGAAGGATAAAAGCACTTGTTTGTGCTTTGGCTGGCTCTCGCAAGCAGGGTGCACCGGGAGTCGAGGATTCTTCGACAGGGGAGGGGGCGTATTTCACCTGACAGAATGGGGGTCGTACCTGTAGAAGACAGCGATAAACACTAGAACCCAAACTCCCAATAAGCGGATGAGAATTGAAGGGTATTTCACAGCGAACACTTGTGAGGAAATGTAACTACCTCTTTGCTTGAGGTAAGAATATAAGACAATAAAACACATTGCAACTATCAAATCCGGCGATAGCTACTATGGCAGAAGTCAAAAAATGGGGGCGGGCTCGTATTTTGTCTCCATAAGGGGGGGGGGGGGGGAGGGGTCGTACGAAGGATCCCTGGGAGTACCCTGCCCGCAAGTCATTGTATAGGCCGAAGTAAAAAGATAGTTATATTACATTTCCTCACAAGGTTTCGCTGTGAAATACCCTTCGTTTCTCATTCGCTTATTGGAAGTTTAGGTTCCAATGCTTATCTCTGTCCTCTGCGGGTACGACCCCCCTCCTGTCAGGATATGATTTTTATCTACGCCTGGGAGTACCTTGCTCGTAAGTCATTGTATAGGCCGAACCACCTGCCACTACGATCTTAAGTGAAACTAGCATGTGCGGCGCATCCCGCAGAGGGGATTGATCGGCGCCAAAAACTTTATCCTTTAACCTTTATAGTGCATTCCACACCATAAGCTGAGAGAAAAGTTGAAATCACGGAGTTAAAGGTCGATCTTTTGCTGGTAGCTATTCTCACAACATCTGTTAAGTCGAGAGAATTTTCATCCCCTCTCAGCTCCTCGCGAAGTCGGCACGTTTTCTTCAATTTGATCCATCCCCTCACCGAAAAATTAGCGTGATAAAATCAAACTAAGCTATTACCACCATTCCCACTATTACGACTATCGACATCAAGAGCTACCCCTCCAAATCCTACCAATAAACCAGAGTACTCCTTCATTGAAGACTGGACACAGGCTTAACTCTGTGTCCTGGTACAATTCTACGCGGCCCTGATGCTATCACGCTAAGTGGTGCACTTTTATTGAAAGACAAACTCAAGCGATTTTTGCGAGGATTGAGTCAATACGAATATCTCTGATGAATCGCATCTTTTAGCGCAGTGACGTCATTTTCAAAGAACATCAGTTGATTGATGTCATGTTTGAGTTCATTTCAGCCTGTGTCACATGACGAGGCATACGGCACCTTGGAATACTACAGTTGCTTTGAACGAGATCCGTCTTGAAAAGTGACACGTTGCCCCAAACAGCTGAAACATTTCTTCAGTCAATCGTCGCCATAGTGCAAATGTTCTTATGCTGAACACAAGTTTCCACAATAACCCGGAAACACCAATGGCTGGCTAAAAATTATGCTTATTTCACTGGGTGTGTACCCTCATGACAGGAATTCGCACCGCGGCATGTCGCAAGCGAAACAATACGGACGAGTTGAAGGCGCCATTTTGTTGGGTCCCGAAGCGATTACAAGTCAACTGCGTATCGCGCCTCGGGTGTATATCGTCAGGACAGAAACGTCACGTGGCCGTGTTTGGCGCGCGACGAGATGGTGCGAGCTATTCGCGCCGTATTGGATGGGTCTTGAAGCGATGACAGTGCTCCACGCCACATTCTAAGCGTAATCGCTTCAGGACTCAACTAGTACGGCGCGCATAGCTCGCACCATCCCGTCGCGTACCGAACACGGCGACGCAACGTTTCTGTCCTAACGATATACACCCTTGCGCCCCTGACTAACATTACCGTGTGATTGTTCCAATTCCCAACTACCGCGACGCGCATAGCTCGCACACACTGCGTCGCACGCCGCTCGTCGTCGTGCGAAATCCTGACAAAAGGGCACACATCCATTTTCATTCAGCTTTCGTCTGGGTATATCCTGACGCGATGATTAGAGATAAATAATCACCGCCCACATGTGTAGCGCTGTCATCGTTACCGGCTTATTTTTTCAGGCCTGACGTTTACCATTGCTTGGTAGATGGGCCCAGTCGGATAAATGTTAGCTTCTGCTTTGTACAAGGTACTTTCAAGTTGTACATAGTTTGATGTGGTGTTATCATAGGAGTGCGAAGTTCGTGGCTGAAGCGAGATCGTTCGAACCTTACTCGAATCGGATCCAGACGTAATAAAATTTGGTTATCACAGTGCCACTCTGCATTCATCAATGCCTTAGGCATCACTGACGCTGAAGGTATGGGTGAAGGTTTTCGGTGTGGTTTGGTAGTAGCCAGCAAGTTCCGGTAGGATTTGAAGGTCAGTTATGCATCCCACGTTGAATGTAGCAGAGTGATGCACTTCATAGGTAGATAGCAGACCACAACAGCAGAAATGGCGGAGAAAGACGAAAAAAAGCGTAACTGTCTACCGCTGCACCTCTTGATGTGACTGGCTTGTCTCTCCCTAGTCTGTACACCTCTCATCTCATTTATCTGGATCTCTCGTTGAGCGCTTCAGCGTCCGCGGTGGCGAATATTAAAGGCAACAAGGACGCCTAATTTCATGAACTTAGACGATTTTCTTTGAATCTTTCCTTCACTGGCTTACAAATTGACACCTCTCACTTCATTTTCGGGTGTCCCACCAAAGCTATTCTTCTGATCAAAAAATTCGCTGAATTTAAAAGTCGCCACATACCATCCAGCAGCCGATCACGTTTCAAGACGCTAACGCAGCATTTCTGAACTGATTAAGTTCTCCGTGAAGTACTATAATAGCGTACACTTAATTGCTGGAAGCCAATTTCGAATAGGAGCAGTAGCTCGCTGGAAGGAAGGAGAAGCTTGGTTTAGACCTCATGAGTAGTTGTGCGCTGGGAGGCGTTTCGCAACGCCTCCTTACATGTAAAACGGGGGAGAAGACACACCCCCCTGCGCTTGACTACGATTGACGATCAAGCCGGGCTCCTCCCTTCGACGTGCGTGAGGTGGGCCTTTGTAACACGCAATCGTGTAGTATTGAGTATTCATAGCATTAACTAGTAAGCTATACTATAAGTGTAGTTCTACCGCGCTTATGCAAAAAATCAAGAAAGACAGCTTTGAAGCTTCTCCTTGTGCTGGGAATACACACTGAGATTGTGGCGTCAGGCGCCGCACCTGGAGATGCTTGTCGCAGCATTACATCCACATGACGCCACACGACGTCAATGTGGATAATAGACGCGCCACCAAACTGCATTGGAGCGTCGTGGATGCACAAACTGGGTAAGTGTTTCGTTTCGATATCACAAGTATG
Source organism: Trichostrongylus colubriformis (assembly GCA_963978905.1). Taxonomy (NCBI): domain Eukaryota; kingdom Metazoa; phylum Nematoda; class Chromadorea; order Rhabditida; family Trichostrongylidae; genus Trichostrongylus; species Trichostrongylus colubriformis. Next base: position 21,036,840 of record OZ022261.1, on the reverse strand, counting down.
GTATCAACTGAGATATGGTTTTTGCTTCAGCCGTATATTTGAAAGATGGTGATACGTGTTCGCGACAATGAATCTGGAAGACCGTGTCCTTCACATCATGGCTTATGAACCTTATAGGACATAGGGACTTTGTAACATAAGAAAGCCATTATTCGTTGAAATATTTTCATACTACTCCTCTAAAAAGTAGGACACCAATCCATATCAACCCGCCTTCTTCAGAGGTGTGTGTAGCCTTATGTCGAATTTTCGCTTTGTAGAGTCGCACTTGCGGCGCCATCAGCGCAACTTGCCGCGGTCGGTCGGAATTCTGCTCTGTATGAAAGGGGCAGTTACCTTATCTAAAAAATAACTTTTCTGCTGAAAGGAAAATAGTAACATAAAAAGTATTGGGTTGGGGAATAAGTCCCCGCCGTTTTTTTCAACTCCGTTTTTCACATTGTTTCCTTTATCTTTCGACGAAGCTTATATATGTTTTCGATAGAGCTTTTCTTGCTCTACAGAATGCTACTATCTGTTTTTTGGTTTCTTCGAAAATCTAATATTTATGAGGTTTGGAAATGAAGTGAGCTGAAGGCAAAAAAGTGGCACTTGCGCACCTCATCTTTCTCGTCTGCCATCGAGACCAAAAAATGTATGTGTATATTGATTTTGATGTTTTTGATTTTTGATAGCTGCTGATTTTCGCCGCAGCGCGCGATGCGAAAGTGACTAGAAGGTTGCTGAGTTATGGGCAAAAGCTTCGGTGCCGGACGGGACTCGAACCCGCACTTCATCCTTTGGATGCAAAGGATGAAGTGCGGGTTCGAGTCCCCGGCACCGAAGCTTTTGCCCATAACTCAGCAACCTTCTAGTATGTGTATATGTTTTCGATAGAGCTTTTTCAGCTCTACAAAATAGTACCACTCTTTATTCAAATCGTTCAAGTTTTTGCTGTTTTTAAGACTTACAAATGCAGTACTCGCAAAAGTGTGCTTTTTCGTTATCTCCTTTTCCTCGCCTACCATCGAGATTGGAGAGGGTGTGCATATATGCATTCGATAGAGCTTTCTTTGCTCTACAAGATCATACCACTCTTCTTTTGTATCCTGTCAAATTTTAGCATGTGGGAGTAAGTCTCCACGTGTTTTTCAATTCAAAATTACGTAATGAAAACAAATTTTTTTGGCAGATTGTTTTGTATACTTCGATGGAGCTCTTTTCGCTCTACAAGATATTGATTACCTTTTTTGTTCAAACTGATTTTTGACATTTTTTAGATCATTTAAAACTCGACGAAATCGAGCATTTTTGTCACATGGTGTCGAAAATGCCCGATTTCGTCGAGTTTTAAATGATCTAAAAAATGTCAAAAATCAGTTTGAACAAAAAAGGTAATCAATATCTTGTAGAGCGAAAAGAGCTCCATCGAAGTATACAAAACAATCTGCCAAAAAAATTTGTTTTCATTACGCAATTTTGAATTGAAAAACACGTGGAGACTTACTTCCACATGCTAAAATTTGACAGGATACAAAAGAAGAGTGGTATGATCTTGTAGAGCAAAGAAAGCTCTATCGAATGCATATATGCACACCCTCTCCAATCTCGATGGTAGGCGAGGAAAAGGAGATAACGAAAAAGCACACTTTTGCGAGTACTGCATTTGTAAGTCTTAAAAACAGCAAAAACTTGAACGATTTGAATAAAGAGTTGTAATATTTTGTAGAGCTGAAAAAGCTCTATCGAAAACATACACATACATTTTTTGGTCTCGATGGCAGACGAGAAAGATGAGGTGCGCAAGTGCCACTTTTTTGCCTTCAGCTCACTTCATTTCCAAACCTCATAAATATTAGGTTTTCGAAGAAATCAAAAAACAGATAGTAGCATTCTGTAGAGCAAGAAAAGCTCTATCGAAAACATATATAAGCTTCGTCGAAAGATGAAGGAAACAATGTGAAAAACGGAGTTGAAAAAAACGGCGGGGACTTATTCCCCAACCCAATAGAAGAAACAATAGCATCACATGATAGCAATCCTAATCAAAAAATAATTATGCGGGGCGCAAAGGTTTGAAGGGAATGTGCGCGAAGAACGTACACGAAAAAATTTTCGGCGGCGCCCGCCGCGCGCTACCGCCCGGAAATTCTACGTAAGGCTACACACCCTCGTTCATTTACCGGAATCACTTCACCTCTCTATTTTGTTCGGGCAGATTAGTTGTGATAGCAGCGGGATGTTTGCAGGCGCAGAACTATTGATCAGATGAAGCTTTAGAACTATATGAAGCTTCCATAGGAAATAAATGCATTGTTTGCATAGATGTGCTGCCGCGAAATGTATTCATTCGAAGAAAAAAGATTTTCATATTCGCACCAGGTGAGCTCACTCCTTTTCTGCCAGATCACGGACTTTGAAGACGAGGTCACAAAAGGCGAACGATGACAAAAGCCCATCTTTCACGGGTTTCATAGACCCGCAACTTTTCAACTGATAAGCAACAATGTCCTTCGGCAGCCGACACCAATGAATTCAGCTCAGACCACGTCAGTTATATGTCGTGGATAGACTACTTGATTAAACAAGTTCTTACATTTTTTGTCCTATGCATGCCTAGGAACGGAGAAAAAGCAAGGAAAAAAGGAATCGCCTGCACGACAACTTTTTTGGAAAACGCGCGCGATTACTAGTTGGTCAAGGCAAACACTAAAAGAATATCAGTAACGCGTTTCACGCCGAAATCGCACCAGAGTGAAGAATCAAGTGCATAGAATGCGACAAAACACTGAAGAAGATTGCGTGGAAGGTTACGATTGGAAAAAATCTCTCGTCATATTTTCGCCCTTCTCTGCAATCCACGAGTAGCATTGGCTGTTTGTCAGTTTGCTCTAGCACTATCGAGCCTACCACTCCAATTATTTGTTATGTACCAACATTATGCAGATATTCGTGCTACTTCTATCAGTTCTGTGGCGTAGCACTATCACTGCGCTTCTACCCAGCCCTATTCTTCCCTATGACCATCATCCGTGAAGAATTCGCGCATGCACAAGATTCGACGACATTGAGTCATACTTCCTATAAAAGGGTTTCAGTGAGCAAGACTGTGGCAAGTCAGTCTGATGCTCGCTGTAAAACGTATCTCATACTGAATCCACTTTCTTTTCTTCGCATGAATCACCACACAGGCTGAGCATTCCAGCCAATATTGCCTAGACCTGAAGGGATGGCCGTGAAGGTTCTTTCTCCAGCTATTGGAAAGGATACACCATGAAATTGATGCCTTTCCCCTTTACGCAATTTACGAGGCAGGTGCATAAGAAAGCGCCAATTCCAGGGGTTGAAAAGCCTTCATGTTTCTTTCATTTATTCGAAGCAAGGTCTGAAATACCAGTAGCGAATGGGGGAAACGTTCGCACATAATTCGATTTCCAGCCACTATAGAAGTGCGTGCTGCCAACGTGCGTAATGTAACGGCGCCTTCTTGTCGGGCGGGCTCTAGCCTCCCCATCCAAAGTGCCCTCTCAACACTCGTCTCATCACCTCCTCATCGTCTCGTTCATCTTTTTTAGTTTTTCTAACGCCCTCTTGGTGAGCACACACGTACGTATGTCTAGCATTTGCCGTCAGATGTTCAATAATCAGCTGTGGAAATCGACTGCACACAATGGAGGCCACCATCATATTGTACCGATACGTGTAGCTGTCTGAATAAGCACATTTTCGCCTCTCTCATGATCCCACTGTGGTTTACCCTCACTCATCATGACGTGCACGGTTTCATAATCTCATCTAGACACTTCATTTCGTCACGGAGTTTTTTGTCCGCCTTTGTTTTCCGCCGATCAGCTGTCCTTTAATGAAGCAGCGTGCGTTTTTGAAATTTTATCTCGTTGTATTACCCAGGTCAAGGCATAGTACATCGCCAAACATACACGTACACGCACACACACTCATGCACGCTCTCAACGCATAAAATCGTCGTCCGGTACGATATGGATCGGGGGATAACAAGTGAACGGCGTGGGCTTTTGCTTCAAGTGAGGAGAGAAAACTCCGAGGCTTGTGAAGCAACATCCCTAAGTGCAGCAAGACTATGTCGCATTATTTTGGAAGAGGTTCATTTATTGCGGAGCTCCCTTCTCCCTACACTGGGTTGTTGTCTCCCTCTTCCCCGGATCAATGTTTTTTATTAACCTTCTATTGCATCTCTTAGGCAGATATCTTCGCACACGATGTCGCATTTGCACCCGATTGGTGCCTCGACTTCGCATGCATAATGATGACACGCGAAGGGTGACATTTGTTCCAAGCTGGGCAATTTATTGTACCGCAGTTGCTATGGGTCCCAAATCCTTATAGCTGGTAGGAGCTGATACGATTTCACAGCCTCCACTAGACGTTTATTCAATCATTGCGCAGGGTTTTTTCTGCCGTCTAGCCGACATCTTACAGTACTGCATGGTCTTTGATGGATTGTCTTGACCAACAAAATAGCGTTTTAGACGTCGTATGATTTAGTGATGTTGGACGCATCAACACCAACTGTCTGCTGCTTGTGACAGCTCTGAAAACAAGCGCTCCTCGTTCACTTACCAGACCGGCTGTTCAAGGAGCATTCAGTGCATCTATGGTACATCGCTGGTCCCATGGTAATCTATGATTTCATAAATGAAACCTCTCTCTTTCTCGGCGCCGGAAGACACTGTGCTGCTGATTCCCTGACGGAGGTCGTACACATCTTTCTTGTTCCATTGTTTTGCGGGGCAATGTTCATCGTTCTCATGGTATTTCATCTCGCCGATGTGGTGCTCTGCGAAAAAGGAAGTTCGGTCTTAATGTCTGTGAACGTATTCATTCCGACCATCAAACAACACTTTGATCAGGAACAGAGTTTAGTACGAATTTCTAGCACTAATTTTCCTGTTTCCTTATTTTCTGTTGGTGTCATACAAAATGGTCATGCTTCTATTATTTTTGTCTTTGTTTCAAATATCAATTATTCATCTGATGTCACTAGAGTCAATACTAGTTCACGTTATGATAAGGTTGATCACACATCGATCGGTTACACTCATAGCAATAACGTCTCGAAACTGTCAGAAACGACGCCATACTACCGCGGTATCCTACATATCGTATCGTGACCAGTGTTTTTCGATGATTTTTGCAAGTTTTTAAACTAAGAAATGCACACCGTGCCTGTTAAATCACTTTCCGCTGACATTTCATTTCAATCCACATTTCATTCAATTTCATCCAATTTTCTCACCTCTCAGGAAGGCCGGTGGTTTTTACTATCGATTCAGAGCTCTCTTTAAAGTTGAGCTGATCACAATGATTTCATTTCGCGGTTTCTCAAGTGTTCTCGATTCAATATGCTATTACTTCACCATCATCGTCAACTACGTCGTCAATGGCGACTACTATCATTAGTGCGTGAGTGATTGATAGGGCCAATATAGCCAGCTCCACCTCTATCAGTTCGATCGACAATAGGCTAGTTGACCGCAAGGTATTTACTGTTTATCGACTAGTTAGTAACCTCTGCCACTCGTTTGTTTGCTTTCATCTGTTATCTGATGCGGGCCTTGTGGAATAGTAGTCTAGACTGACATTGCTATCATCTTCTCTGCACGGTAGTAATACCATCTCTCCACTTAGTTTTATTATTGGAACCATTTTCGACGCTATGTGGGTACGTGGGGCGGGGGGGCGTCCAAGGCGCACGCACTATCCCAGTTGATTAAAATGAGCTTACAAAGGTGGGGAGCGATACGAAGAAACGATTGTGATCTAGGATGTGTGAATGCACTTGGGTCTAAATATGCGGAGAGCTTCAGCCTGTATGTGCCTTTTATGTCCCCCTCCCCACCCCCCTCCGCTCCCTCGTATCCACGTAGTAATTCCATTTACTCACAGTTCAAACTTATGAGATGGGGCAATGGACGGGAAGACACAAGTCTGGTTCAGGAGTCAGGAGTGCTGGAGGGGTGAACCACTTCTCACTTAGGGCACAACGCTCTTCTGCAAACAAAAATGTCTTTTCCACCCTGGAGTTCCTTCCTTCTGAGGGTCGGACAGCCCAGTCCCAACGAACGCCTGCGGTACCCTGAGAGGTTTCCCTAGGTAAGTGTGATATAGGTGTAATGGAAGATAAAAACGCAAGCACGTACTGATGTACCCTTGATTTCGGCCGAATCTTTCACCTCGTTGATGCCTGGCGCTTAATCAGCGTCGATTCGAGTTCAGAGGCTCATTTTTGCGCCGACAAATGCGCCGACCACACAAACATACACACATCGGTTAAGCTGTGCCTAGGAGTCGACATCAAAAAACCAACGGGGCTCCCGAAGAGTTACAGGTCTTGCGTGCTTCTGGGATTATTTACTCGGTAGCTATTGAAATATTTACAGCAGAGTTCGGCAGCCATCCTATTTGCATTGTGCGCTCATGTAATCGAGGATTCTCTCCGTCACTTGCACTGAATGCCTGTTTTATGAGCCGTTTTTTCGTCGAATATTATCGCGGCCGTCGTCCGCATTGCAGAGCGCGGTGGCGTTGTTTCGCGTATTTCACATCGACATCGCTGCCGCCTGTGATGGAGACGATGAAAGGAAAGCGGCCAGCGTGGTGTGTGGTGTGGTGTGGTGATCGATAACCAGATCTTATCGATCAATCTTCTCATCAATATTATGGCTAATGGGACACATTGAAATGCTACTACTATTGTCGCCATCACGGCTAATGCCATTACTACTATTATGTACTATTAGGTTGGTGCATAATTAATGCAGTTTTTTTGTTGCATTTTTCTGTAGTGGAAATGGACATTTCGACGACTACCGAATGGGAAATAGTCCTTCGTCCCTTCGAGAAGTAATCGTTTAAATACATTTTTGCCAAGCTTATAATTGTTTTTGCTAATCAAACTGTTGAAAAAAGACGCATCAACTACGCACAAACCCAATACATTACTGTTATCACTACCTACTTACTCCCACCACTACCGTGGCTACAGTACTACAAGAGGAACTACTAGTTACACGAAACGTAAAGCTTATCACAGTAGCTGAGCATTATCAGTTCATACACTGTTTACAAAGTGTTAAAGATCCACATGTGAAACGCACGTGTTGATTAACGACCATGCCCAAGCACCTGCTTCCAAGATCTCGTCTGCAATACATGCCACCACCCAACTTTTGCACCCCACCATTGCCTCCCATTACTTAGTAACCACTTTGTGTTGTGCCACTGACAAGTTCAGTTTCTCATCAATATCTATCTATCATGAGACGCTCTTTGAGCAAGATTCTGGGGCAATACCTCAATCTCTCCACCTGTGGTATCTTATCTAAGTGTTCAATAGGTTCAATCGATATCACATGATACTTAGCAATACTTTCATCTACATACTTTGAATATATTCACTATCGTTGATGTTCACTGAAGTTCCATTCAAGTTTAAGTGATCATTTATTATGTTTTATGGATTTATTAAAGACTTTTCACAATCTGCAAGTCGTACTTATGAAGAGGGGGTGAATTGTGGTGATTTATGAGTTGACAAAAGCACCGTGTGGTAGAACCAGTTCCCCTAGAGGTTCTTTATCTGCTGTAGCGACTTCTTTGTGACCCAATATACTTATCGTTTACTGTTTATCATACTTTTTTGAATTCTCAAAGTTTTAAGAGTAACAGTAGTGTTGAAGTGTCGCCATTAAATATGCCTCTCCCTCATTCTACTTTTCTAATCTCATTAATTTCTCCTGAGTCATGAGTTCAGTGCAATTTCAGCAGATCGTGCATGTTTCACCCGCGTTTTTCATGCTATCAGAAATCGTTGTAGGGTGAGAATCGCTCAGCTCCCCCATCCCCCTCTCAACCCCCTTCGACAACTTGCGTTGTCTTGACGCTGTTTTAAACTCTATAAATGTCTGATACCTTGTCTCTTTCTCATTTTCCGCTGCATACATACACACGTTCACACACACACAAATGGACATTTGTGCTTTCGAACTTATGAACACACCACGAAAACGTCAATGATCTGCAAATATTGATTTCGTTTGTTGTGATTTTTCGTGTGGAAGAGCTGAACGGGACGCATTTTTTATAGTCGTTCGATAAGATTTTTTCTTATCTTAATCATACTATCACTTCGCCACCTACTGTTTTGCGGCCTACCTCGATTACTGCCCATTCACAGTATTATGGTCATTGTTTGTTTAATCGTATAATCGGATTATGTAATTAGACTGATCGCGTACGAAATCGAGTTTCGAAGGTAGCGTCTTAAAAAAAGCAGTGTGTATGGCGCCAAGCATGATGATTAGTTCCTTCAGTTGGTTGCCTATGGCGAGTTTCGTTCCGAGTGAAGAACTCTGCTGAGAGGGGTGAGCACCGCCAAGTGTAATTTTTCCTCGTTGCCGTATGAATGTGTATCTTCTTCACATGCTGTCGATATCTTTCTCTGTAAACGAATGTGTCCAGCGATCCGCGTCCGTCGATCATTCCGCGCTCAATACTCATTTTGTGAGCGGATCATATTTCGTCGTATGCTGTTCGTTTTTTCCAGTATAGGCAGGCGATGGTAGGCGAGAAAGAATGGGAAACGTGTTACCACTCGACACCTGCTGGTTATATCACAGGCTGCCGCCGAGCTGCCAGCTTTCCTTTCTTCGGAGATCATACGTTGGTCCCTAGTAGCGCTCTGAAGGTGAGTACTGAACAGATGCTACCATCCACGTTGAACAGAGTTCGCAAATTGATCTAATTCAAAAATTGAGTATCTCAACATATGATCGAAGCAATTGGAAATTATGTCAGTGATGCTTTGTGATTCCGACCAGGTGCTTCAATCAATTCTGTCTGCTGATTGTAGGAAAATGTGGGAAAACAATCCGCGCTCGCATCAAATAAACATCTCTAATCACCCAGCTACCACTTTCGTTTTCGTTCCAAAAGTGCCGGGCTCCTCTTTTTGTACCTGATGCCTTTTGCCGTCACTACTGACATCATTCTCTGTAACCGTGACAACCCCAACACAGCTCTTCTCAGTGACGTCACTCATCGCTTCTTCTCAGGTGCGATCACAAAGCGAGTCGGAAGGCCTAAATAAGATCCGATTCAGCCAGATCAACTTGGATGCTCTTCGCAATCGTCCACGAAAGATTGTTGAGGAATGCGGTCAGATTTTCCCATCACAAAAATATGTTGCTCTTGATGGACATTTGCAATTCTTTTTTTGTTTTTCCATTCAAAATCGGAAGTACAAAGCATCTGCACAGCCCTCAGTAACATCTTCCACTTGCAGATGACGCAAGCGACTGTGAATCAGATTCGAGTTCTACCACATCCGAGGATTCGGATGCGTCTGGAAAAGTACAGACTCCTATCGAACAGATGGTTGAAGTGAGTACTGTAATCTAGTACATCACAGCATTTCATTTTTTATGTAACGGTGCATACAAAGTATTTTCTTTAGGTACCAAATAGAACCCCAAAATCGGTCCGCTTTGCTGATGATTGCGGCAAAGAGCTGTACTGTGTTAGGGTTATGACCGAGCCCAGTGACTATCCACCACAGATCAACCCAAGTGTCCTAAGAAAACTGAGAGGTGGTCGTCATCATTTTTTCCTGAAGTTTGCCCAGTTGCATTCATGATCAATTCAAGGTGACTCCTATGTTGAAGAAGCACTTCACAATGAACCTGTTGCAACATGGACTTTATCATTCAAGCAGCCTGCCAGTGAATATGTGCGATTCAGAGAGACCTTAGCAAAGGTTTGTTACCACGCGATGAATGTGATACGCCTATTCCTTCCCTATTGCGATCCTGTCCTAACATCGTTCAATGATCGTTCATCACCTAGGACCGTGTTTCGCTTGAGAACGTGGTGGTGAAGCCGGATTCGTCGAAGATTGTTGGCACTATCAAGGTAAGCATCATAAAAAAATCTTTTCCACTAGTTCTACGAAAATATACCTTCGTTCCTATATTTTATCACAACTTACGCTAATAGCAAATCGGTTAGATACGCTGAGTTTCCGGAGGAATAAATAGTGCTGGGTTCAAACAGTTACTGTACTACATAAACATTGAGTTAGAGCTATAAGTCGCAACCTGAAAGGGGACGTGCGAGAATTGTACGTCCACGAACGACTGATGACACACATCGAAAAACGATAACGTGATCATTGAGCGCGATCAAACTGATTACGAAAGCCTTCAAAAACTCAACGATGTTTCATTTTTATACGATATTGTTGCTTCCCTCCCCTAGAATCCTATACATTTAGAGCACTGCTTGAAAATTTAGCGCCGCAAATCCTTTCGTGGGCTTCGACTGTCCGTCAGCTAGTTTTTAAAATTCAAAATCGATTTTATATGGAGCGTCACATGAAGGCTACTCCGAGTGTGATGTAATAAGGGTGGGTGCGGCATTCCACCGCCTCATACTCGCCTTTTATTAGGTTGTTGCAAAATTAATTTCGGAAATGGACCGCATACTTCAAACTACTATAACTCAGCTTAAACACAAGTTTATTAATCGAAGTAAAAACCATCAGAATCTACACACTTTTGCCAACGAACAGGCAATAAATCTAAGCCTTCATTATAAAAACTACTATCACGAGAATCAACGAAGTCAAGGAAGGCACACAACATCGTCTAAATTAGTAAATTGTTTCTGACGCAGATGAGAATTGAGGGCTCGAAAAAAGTGATAGTCTGTTGGGGAAAGGTCGGGAGAATACGCTGGGTGAGGGAGAACTTCTATACCCAAGTGGGTCAATTTTTGCCGAGTGATTTGTGAGGTGTGTGGCCTTGCGTTGTCCTGCAACAGGATCGGCTCTCCTCTATTCACCACCGCCGGCCACAATTTTTGCAACTTTCTATACATTTGCTCCAGATCACAACAGTAAGACTCTGCTGTGACTGGTTGACCAGGTTGCAAGAAACTGTAATGGATTACACCTTTACAACACCACCACACAGTAATCATAACCTTTTTAGGGTGAAGGTCGGGTTTAGGAAAAGTTTTTGGAGGAGCATCCTTATCTACCCAGACTAATCCCCGCTTCCTGTTATCATAAAGAACCCATTTTTCATCTACAGTTATAATACGGTTTACAAATGGCTCATTTTTATGGCGAACTAGGAGATTAGAGCAGGTGTCGAAACGTGCCAGACGCTGCTCATCGGTCAGGTCATGAGGCACCCACTTCGACATCTTCCTCACCTTGCCGATTGTCAGCAAATGTCTGGCCACTGTAGAGTAATGTACGCCTAGGTCTTCTGCTAACGTACGAGTATTCGTCTCCGAATTTGCTTCGACGGCTCTCCTTAAATTTTGATCATTAAGCGATGACTGCGGCCGCGACCCGACTTCTCTTCGAGATCAAAATCGCCAGAAGCAAATTTTTTAAACCAGAGCTCCACTGTTCGTTCGCAAGGACAATTCGTCCCAAAAACACTGCTGAGATTACGAGCTGCCTCCGCTGCGGAGTATTCCAATTTAAAGTCATAAAGCATGATGACTCGATAGTCGCGTCGGTTCATGATTATACGCAGCCCTGGAAAAGGCCGGCCGGAAAACTTAGAGCGACATTCATAGAAGTTTCTGAAAGAGCAGAAAAAAACCCACCAAATGGTATGCCTGGCGTTCCTTGGGATGGAATAGTTCAGGGTAAAAAATCTACTTATTTATACATACCTTGAAACCGAAATTAATTTTGCAACAACCTAATATTTTCCGCCACGTGTACTGTGGACATGACGCACGCGTGCCGCTTTTGGGATTTCGATGCGCCGCATCGGCTCCTTCTGCGCTACGCGACTTCGTAAGAGAAACTATGATAAAGGCGTATTTCACGCATGGATTCAAATGTTATCGCTGTAGTATGAAGAGATCTAGTGCACTTATGGTGGAGCCACTCACTTTGCGCCGCACGGATGGTTTAAAGGCACAGTCTACAATGACCAGATAGGTCGACTTACCCTGTTGGGGCAGTAGTTCCTTGGACAATTATTTAGTGCAACATTTCGCGTCGTCACGATGCGCCATCAAGGCGCTGTACTCGCTTGAATCTACTCCGACCTCACCCACTTAGGCTCCCTTATTGGTCAAATGAGAAAAATTGGTGCCGTACGAGTGGGTACGAGCAGGTGTAGCGCCGTGATAACGTACCATGACGGCTCGAAAATGATGCACCCTGGATAGTTACTGAAAGATCTACCCCTCAAAAAGGTAAGTCGATTCATCTGGTTATCGTGGAGTTGCCTTTAATGGAGCATCGTTGGGAGAAGAAGCGAAAAGTACAACGGTTCCCTCCCACTAAATTTGAGCTAATACAAGAAGTTGAACCGAAACTTACCGGGATGTGGCAAAAGTCACTATTCCAGCATGAAAACACGCTAGCAGGTCAACACCGATATGGTTTCCATCAAACGATTTCATAAATTGGCCTAGATTACATGATTCTGGATTCTCAAAACCCTTTACTTCTCCCTTGACTAGTATATATACTCGATGGGTCTGCATTCAGTCAAGGCGGAGGACACTCGTGTTAGGTCACTGAGCGCGACAAGTGCCTTGCTGGTCCCGTTGGAAATTGTCTACGCGCTTAAGGGCACGACTGCTGCCCACTCGCGTGATCTCACCTGCAAGAAACTCAAGGTGTCTTTATCGGGGTGTCTTTACTGATCGTTCAGGTGAACAATTACCGAGTGTAGATGTACAGTGCGAAACGACCAAAATTCGAAAGCATATGTGAAAAAGTCGCACTTATTCTTTTCGGAACACGTCTGCCACTGCCACTTTCTTGTGCAGTGAATGTGGTGATGAATGCTGTAAAATCGTGTACTCTGCAAATAGAGACAGCAGCGGTGTCAAGTATGGATCAAGGGTTCTTAGGGGATCATATTCTGAGTTGGAATATGAGAAGGGGATTTTTTAATACTCCCTAGAGTTTTTCAGCGACCACCTTTTTTGAGCAGTATTTGGGCCGATGAGGGGAGGTGGATGTGCACTGGAAAGACCCACAGGTTTGCTAGGCTGTGAGAGCGCTAGTCACAATATTCTCAAAATCCACAGTGATCAGCAAGCGATTGATATCTGATGTTGTCTGACTAAATAAATGCAAAAAGTTCCCACTTGACCGATTTCTTCTGTAGGGAGCGGCCGATAGAACGAAAGGATGCAGCGCTGAAAATCAGTAGTCGCTTACAACAGCTAGACGTGTCAGCTATACACTACGGCGTTTTTGCATAGAACAGTTAAGGTACCCCGTTCAGCCCTTCAATGTGTTACTTGTCTCGGGAATGAAAGTAGGGGGGGGGGGTGGGAGAGAGACGCAACTTTTCGCCGACGTCGAAGCTTCCTCTTCAGGCTTAGGCTAAAATTCATATCCCCTCCTCCTACACAAAAGCAACTGCCAAAGCATCTTTCTCGTCTGCTTTAGCCAAAGCCTAGGAGAGAGGAAAAGCTCTGACGGCGGTGAAAATTTTGCGTCTCCCTACCCCCCCCCCCCCACACTTTAATTGACCCTTTGTCACTTATACTGGGAACAATTCATCATCTATTATTTCTTGACTTCTCTTCACTCACCATGAAGGGCTACATACATCCCCGCTTCTCCTCGATACCAGTCTGTTGCGGCTGACCTCGGGTTGTAATTGGTCACCCGGGTCGTTCAATTAATCACCGGCACCCCTCGCGCAGCTTCTTTAAACTCAACCTAGGCTTCGCGAGAATCTTTGCTATTAGATTTTGATACAAAGGAATAACATAAACTACGATCGCATCTAAAGTTGGGTAAGTAAGTAAAGGCTTCGTGACGGCGTTCCGGGCTCGGGTCAAGGTCAAGTCTAGTGACGAGGAGAATTTTCGAGAAATGCAAGAAATATGACCTCCTCAGCCCCCGGTCCATGGTGTTCGTATCCATAGATGTCTTCTTGAAGAAGGTCATCATCGATTGATAATCATAGCTTTGCAGGTACTCAGTATTATAATCGATTTACAGTCTTCTTTTACAGACTGCCTCAACAGTCCTAAATTTTGCTCGAAAATGGTGATTATCGAGGAATCTTCAAAGAACCCTCAAAAATGCGTCTCCCACTTTCCAACCCAAAACACAACCTCCGAGAATCCTCTCCAACCCATACTTGACTTTGCTGTGAGACTTTCTTCGGTCACGATACTGTCATATATTATTTGCGTCAACAGGATAATAAATCACCCGCGGTACTGGGAAACGGGAATACCAACAGCTGACCCCTTCATAAAGGATACAGGGTTCAGAAAACTCAATCCTTTAGCTTTATTGAATCGGTGATATAGTGATGAAAAAGAATAACTGGATGTATGCGATGATGAACCTTTATTTCTGAATAGAGGGAGGTTCCTCATGGCTGAGCGGATCTATGACGGGCATTAGAGTATGATGAATAAATGAATTGATTTCAGGTGTCAAACATTGCATTTGAGAAGAAGGTATTTGTCAGATACACTACTAACAACTGGCAATCTTACATGGATCGGCAGGCTACTTATCAGCCATCCACGAGTAAGGTGTACGACACGTTCACTTTTGAAGTGGAATTACCGAAGGCAACCGATAAGGTACAGAAATTTGTACATAGCTTGAAAATGGTTTTGAACTCCATTTGATTCCAGAGCAGCCCGTAGCAGGGCAGTCCTAATTTGGAGACCGTTACATGAGCTTTTAGCTGTAAGAGAAGAAGATTTAAGAATTTTTGCCTCGAAAAGCACAAGCCACTCTGATTGTCATCTGCCTAAGGGTCTCACTTCTGTTTATCTCATAACACTTCCTCTTTCATCTTCATCCTCGTTCAGGTCACATAGTAAAGTACTCCTTATCATGTTACAGTGGCATGGTAGTCGTATGAATTAAAAAGAAAAGTTTGTGTACTAATGTTTTGCATAGCAGCAGTTATCTGTTCGTTTCATATGAACCTCCTGTTTTGATGCGCTTTCAAACGTCCTCTTCCTCACTACTCTAAAAACCGATTCGAATGGTCATTCATCGCAGGAAAAAAAACCTGCTAATCTGCAGCCAGTAATGTCATTGTGTTTCCCAAATGGGAATGATTGAGGCGTTTTCCCGTGTAAACTTTTCATTCTTATTCATAGGCACGATTATAAGAGAAGGTTATTGGAAAAATGCTTATACAGCCAGTCTGGGTGACGGTTGGGACACACGGTTAGTAGGGCCACTGGATCACGCGATTATCATGCACATTCCTTAAACTCGTTCTCTATGACTGTTTTCTCTAGGGGCAACAACGAAACAAATTTTCAAGGATAGGATTTACATGAACAAATTGTCTGATAATTTATGTCACAGGGCAAAGGCCACGGCTCTCACAGGGTCGCAAGCCTAGGTCAAAGCGTGTGTCCCAACCTACACCCCAGTCAGTTTCCATCACAGGATTTATTATTTGTACGAACCGTGAACGGCGGTGGAGGGTGGTCAGTAGTATAATTTTGGGAAGCAGTAAATAAGAAGGTTGTGGAGGGTTTTCTTAAAATTACTAAGTAAACAACTCCGACGAAGGTTCGTGGTTGTTGCCATACAACGTGACCCGCGCTGAAGGGATGTTCACGATTTATGTCCATCTTGGAGGCCGCAAAGTGATTTATTCCCTTCTGCTATGCATGCATTGTTTACCACTGCCACTTCGCGCTGCTAGACTTTACTTGTTATGAGGCACCACTGCGAACGGTAAAAATGTGGCTGTAATTGGAGTAGGTGAACTACAGTATAGACGCATCTATCACTTCGATACACTTACTCTTACTGCAAATGTCGATCCCCAGTGGGACCAGTAAGAATATTGTCAAGATCATCGAAATTTTTACTGCTCCTCCAGGCGTGAGCTGTTCGTAAGTGCTTTGTATATCCCACCCATTGTGGCTGTTTCCAATTTGGTAGCGATTCATGGACTTGTTCTTCCCTTTACACCATGCTCTCAGAGAGGGTCTTGCGTTGTTTTAATACGTCATTTACCCCTCTTTTGCACGTGGATTTTATCAAGCCGTTGCGTGAATCCTCACCCTGCCTGTTATCCATCCACTAGTGCCCTAAAACTCCTTTGCTCGCTCGCAACTCTTCAGCCAGGGCTTTGAAGTCCAGTGGGCCAGTGTTTTGCTTGTCATGTGTTCCTGCAGTCTTCACAGTACCTGCCCACACCGTCGTCACAACTACTACCGCACTTTCACAGAAAGTCCAGCATCATTGCTCTCTGACGTTCCTTTGCAATGCGATATCACTGCATCAGAATTGATACTTAAGAATTTGACCTATCCATCTTTTACCCATATTTTATTGCCTACTGAAAGGTAAGAAAATTCACAACAAAAGATCCATGTTAGTCACCTATCATTACGTTCCCATCAGGTCCATTTTGCCGATATTCCCTTTTACCCTTTTTGACCCGAGAGTTCCAGCTTTGGCTGTGCTGCGTTAACCTCTGAATGTTAAAACCATGATTACTGACCGCCGTGAGGTTCTTCCAATTTCGCGAATGCCGCTATGATAGGGTAATGGTGGGCATTACTTGGCAATGCTCATGCTTTTCACTTCGATAGACTTGTTCTTCCACCAGTCAAGCGTACCACATATACAGGAATAGTGTACATAAATGAAGTGCTTAGGCCGCTTCCATACTTTGCGCACCGACGCCGTCACGCGCGTGACGCAGGCACGCGCGTGACGCCGGCACGCGCGTGACGGCGTCGGTGCGCAAAGTATGGAAGCGGCCTTACGCTGTGTGTGTGGGCGGAGCTTACGCGAGCATCAACCAATGAGGGCAAGGGACATTTACGAGCAGTCACGAATGAGGAGTGTGGGAGTTTGCGCAACATATTCACAGCTAATTCGAGGACCGGACAAAGACAAAGTATGTTGATGCGGGCGTGACATCACTTTGAAGCACTTGCGTTGTACAATGCGTATTATCATTGAGTGCTGTGAAGCCTTCAATTGCGTAAGATCTAAAAAGCAACTGGCATCTGTAAAATTCCCTATGCAGAACAATGTCTGTCACCATTCGATAGACCTCATCATGTTTTGACCACGTGAGATTTTGCAACGTGCGGGCAACAGGGTTTTTGCTGCGTTTCTCGGACCGCAATATAGGTAGCTATAAATTGTTACCTTCAGTTAGGTTCTGAAATTCGCATTCATTGGTTCGGCTTTTTGATAAGTAATTTCTAGATCGATTTCCAGGCTAAGCGATTGGAGTTCTGTATATGTTACATTGCAAACGGTTGCGAGCACTGGGATTCGAATGGTGGAGAAAATTACAAGCTGGAACATGAGGATGTGAAAGTACCCCAGAAAAGAACAGTGCCACCGTTGTTTGGAAGGTGCGTTGTTTCACCTTTATGTGTTTAAAAGTGTTTTTATAGCACATGTTACAATTTGATGTAAGTATCCAGTGGGACTGAATGATTGATGTATTACTAACGGGTCTTATTACTGTAGTGAACACATCTAATGTTTTACAATATCATGTTCGCAGAACGCAACTGCACAATGGTGCTAATCATGACTGTGGGCTTGGACGCGGTGAACTGACGCCGATGGACGACGTCAATTGATAGGAAGCCCTTAGAAGTAGAAGAAGTATATGATCGCAATTACATTGTGGAGCTATTTTCTTACTTGTGATTTTCACTTACTTTCGAGACCACTTAAACGCGCGTTGATTACCGTACTGTAGTCACTAAGTGCTGCTGTGGAAGGACGCAATCTGGGTAATGATTCGCAGTCATAGCTATTCTATCCAAGGAATGAAGCGCTGCTCTATAGTTGCGTACTGCCGCATAGTGCTTGTCGTTAACATTACATTAATAATATCCACAGTAAGGTCTATAGGGTGCACTAAGCGCAACTCCCAATATTTTACATCATAACTTTTCCTCTGTTTTGTAATTTCCCTTCCTTGACGTAAATCGGGTGTAGTACAGAAGGTGCTGCGACGTCGCGCCGCGCAGTTTTCGGCTTTAACACGTTAGCGCGTGAAATGTCGCGCGCGACGCCGCGTTGCCTATTATGCACCACCCGGTGTATACCTAATGTGGTTCATTTTTGTTGACTTGGATGCACTGAAGCTAACCTCGCACCCTCACTCTTTAACCCTATATTATTTTTCGAATCGGTGGTGATAGTTTTTCCCGAGTTCCAGTGATTCAGTTGGGTTTAAGGACTACTGATTTAGCCTCAAGTACATGGACCATGATGATGCGTACAATCTGAATCATACCGACTGGGCGCATTTCGCTTCGTGGAAGAATTTGAGTACCGACGGTCCATACTGGTAGATGAACAGTTTGATCTTCCCATGAAACTGCACAGAAGAAAATCGTAGCGTATACTTTTCTTTTATAATGGCTTCATGGACTCTGAGTGTGTAACAATCGCTTTTCATCTGGATTTTATCTACTTTCAATCAATATTTTCAACTTTTAACTGGCTTGTCTGCGAAATTTAGATGCGTGTATCACACATATAACCCTGTCCTTTATTCTACACATTCACAGTTATCCCTCTCACGTACACTACAAAATGTTGAGATTCTTCTTGCCATATTCTGCGAATAGGGTACAAATATCGGGATAGAGCAGCGTTTATGTTTTCATATTGTTGATAATGACCTTACACAGCTCGTAATTATTAGGTAGTAGTGCTGGTTTTATCGATTGTTTATCGTCTTACTCTCTCCTCGGACATACTAGTGAATAGCAACTGAACTGTTGCTTGCGGTTTTGTGCCATTCATCTTGTTCATTTTCATCTTTTTTTATTCATCATCATTTTTTTATCCAATCGTTATTGCTAGTCATTGGTCGTGTTCAACGAAAACGATTGTTCAGCAGATTTTCTAGCATTGCTAGGAGGTGAGGCCTTTCGCCATTGTGATTGCCGTTGTATTTGCATTTATAGTTGCCTGCCCTCCGGTCACTCCCACCCCCTTCGTCTCCCCAGCCCCGTTACCCCACATCTTCATTTTCGTATTCTCGTTATTCTCTTGTAATTGCTCATTGAGGTATAAGGCGATCAAAATATTGCAATTAATATGAGAACAAGAATACCTTAAAAACACCAGCCTGCTCATTGGAACACCTTGCGGGTCACCTTCCAGGCTCAACAAGCTCATGATTCGTGAACGCCTTACATGAAGAAGAGTTATGTGTTCTTTTTTACTCGTTTCTAATAAGCCTTTGAATGATATTTTATGATTTGTCGGAACATATTGCCTTAGTTTACACGTTTATCGAATCTGTGAGATGAATATTCGCATTCAATGCGGTGTATTGAATGTTTGTGAACGCTATCGCAGCCTTTGCATTTCTGCCGTAGTGTCAAAAAATGCCGATATCCAATAGTAGGGCCTCACATGCTTCTCGGCATTATATGCCGCACAATATTCCCCTGAATCGCTTTGGTCATCATGTACGAATAGCACTATGGCAGGAATCAGCTGTGAAAATCGCTTACTATTTGCACGAGACGACCAGTTTTGTCACAAATACGTGTAGAATATCGTTGTTATTAGTTCTATATATGAATCTCTATAGTTGGTAATATACATGGGCAAGATATTGCTTCTGATATAAAATGAAGCTTGTTTATGTTTTTTTTGGTACAATCGTTTCCCGTTCGGTACTCGGTGTGCCGAGCGGGATATGTCGTGTCTTCAGAAGAGGAATACACAAGAACTACCTTCAAGATGTAATAAATGGTGGAAGGCGGTTGTACAAAAGTCGAAATAGTTTTCGGCAGGTACGTGTGCAAAAGTTTAGTTCTCATTGTGCTTTACATTCAATTTATTTATTAGTAAGAGTTCCAGCTGCTGTAAGATCTGACTGCATGAATGGAGTTCGACATAGCATCAAAGAGATCGTCCACGAAAAAATGAGTTTTTTTTACTTATGTATTCAAGTTGTATTAGCCTATTGTGAGCCGCATGCAAAGTTTCACGCGGAAAAGTGAAAATTCGGCTAAGATACAGCACCACAAAATCTCGGCCGGGTGGGCGGGGCCTCCAAGCAAGTGTCCACTCCGTCGTTCGCGGCGGTCGGAGACGCATTGTAGGAACAGAAATTGACGTAAACGGTCCCACCTTCCGTTCCCAACCGCGGCGGACGACGGGACGAGGCTTTGGCTGGGGACCCGCCCACTCGGCCGAGAATTTGAGGAGCTGTATCGTAGCCGAATTCTCACTTTTTCACAAACTTTGCATGCAGCCCTTATTAGGAAAATACAACATAAATATATGGGTAACAAAGAAGCTCATGTTTTCCGCGGGCGATTCCTTCAAATAAAACGTAGCTCAAGTGGTCAGCGTTGCCAGCCTCGAGTGTACCAAGCACTCGTCTTCTTTTCAAAATCATGGAGGCATTTGAAAATGCTTGAGAATGGCCCTTCTTTGCAAATCCGGTATTCTGGTCTTTCATCGTCAGACTAGTCTCGCACGAGTAATCGACCACAGTAAGACGGCACTCTCCATTTTATTGGGGGATGTGGCACATAAGGACTATTCTGGAAGATTTTAGGAACTGGTACACCTTGTCGCTCATGTCGTGTGGTGGATCACCTGAGTCTTGCTTAGTAAAGCCACTGAGAGAACCTTACAGCAGTCTGAGCAGCTTTTGCTCATCGCTGCGCCAATATGGACGAGTAGTTTTCACGGAAAATAAGACTGGAATAAAAAACGTCAGGCCAGGCACCACTAGCATCCCTATGCCCCAAAGGCACACTCCACGATAGCAAGATAAGTCGACTTACCCTCTTGGGGCAGTAACTCCTTGGATAACCGTTCAGGCTGCACCTCTACGGTGCGACATCACGGCCCTTCACTTGTCCTAAGCAACTCCGTCCCCACTCACTTGAGCTCCCTTATTGATCAACTCAGCGAACTGGGTTTGGTCGAAGTGGGTCAACAATCTACGCCTAACGATTGACCGTGATCGTCTACAATTCAAGAATGACTTCTAGAATAGCTAGAATAGAAATTCCGGTTGGAATTGTCAAGGTTACTCGAATGATTTTTTGTAGACAAATCATAAAAGATTTGTGAGCAGTCAGATTGCATCAATTGCATGCAGTTTTTTTTACACCAAATTCCCGAAGCGGTTTCGCGGAGCGCAGTCTGTAGTATCAAAACTAACATCACAACTTGAGTTTGTCGGCGAAGTGAGGATGAACCCATTAAAACCATTCAGTCATTGGGCGTTGAGCTGCTGTTTATTGTAGATAAGGAGTGAAGCCGATTATTGTGCTCTCAGGCCGGGACGGCGATTTTGGCACCGCTTATCCCTCTTTTTGTGAATTTATTGAGTGTCCTTTTCTACCTCTTATCACGCTTCCCAACATAGAAATACATGGATTCCACTATCAAGTGTAAAATCGATAAAATAGCTATTTTGAAAGTATTGCATGGGTATTTTGTTTGATTGCTGAATACGTTCAGTAGTTCTTAATAGTACAACAACGGGGGAAAACGCAGTAAAATGGTCAGAAGCTACTGCCCTCTGATTTTTTCGGTAGACGTGCTCGTCACCACTGAAGTATCGATCACAACCACATGAATCCATGATGAGCGGCGGTCATGGTCAAGTTGATTCTAGACACACGTGGTACACCGAGTTTCACATTCTTTTTCATATCTGACCTCGCACAGTCTCTGACATTTTTGGTATTGTCGATGTGCGACCGCCGATTCAAGAACTTCGGGAAGGCGTGGTTTTGGGTGATCAACTCCGTCAGCGCACAGTTCTCTGGTCTTCTGATAAGAACTTTATTACGATGTGTAAAAGATGCAGAAGTGTTACACATCAGGAATGAGACTGCCATCAAAATTAAGACGTTAATCTGTTGTTGTAACGAATTACGTTTCCAAATCAAAACCGACATTCCAAAAACCCGACACATCTGTAGTTTGTTTTCGAATATTCCAGAATTTTCTCAAGGTTTGCAGTGAAGAGCAGGTGTTCTATGACAGACAAGGGATGTTTCGTCATATTTCGTGGAAATGAGTGTGTCTGAATACTACGATCACCGTTGATATCGCTGCTATGGGCGTGCCAGGACTGTCTTCTAGAGAAAAGGGGGGAACAAACTTGAGAAAATGAAACAAATATCAGTATGACGAAAAAAATAAGAATACCTTCCACTGCTGTAAAATGGCGCGAACGGGTCACTTGTATTGGGTTGAAGAATAAGTTCGGGCGCTTTTTTTGCTCTGTTTTTCACACTGTTCCCTTGACCTTTCGACGAAGCTTATATATGTTTTCGATAAAGCTTTTTCTGCTCTACAAATTCCACTATCTGTTTTTCAGTTTCTTCGATTGCCTAATATTTATAAGATTTGGAAATGAAGTAATGTGAAGGCGAAAATTGGCACTCCCTACACTTCATCTTCCTCGTCTGCCATCGAGATCAAAAAATATGTGTGCATATGAATAAGATAGAGCTTTCTCAGCTCTACAGAATTGTACCAATTTTTATTCGATTCGCTCAACATTTTGCTGTTTTTAGACTCACAAATGCGGTACACAGGAAAGTGCGCACTTTCGTTATTTCTCTTCCTCGCTTACCATCGAGATTGAAGGGAATATTTATACATGTGTTCGGTAGAGCTTTTTTGCTCTATAAGATGATTCTACTCTTTTGTCTTTTGCATCCTTCAATATTTTAGCATGTAAGAATAAGTTTCCACCTTTTTTTCAATTCAAAATTGCGTAAAGAAAATGGATTGTTTTAGCACAGCGTTTTTATGACTCGATAGAGCTTTTTTCGCTCTACAAGGTCGTGCTTACGGTTTTGTTCAGCTTAATTTTTGCCATTTTTTAGACATTTAAGAGGAATGTCAAGTCGATGAAATCGAGCATGTTTGACACGAAAAGCCAGTACCAGGGAGTGCAAATTTTCTTCCAAACCTCATAAATATCAGGTAAAAGAAAAAATCGAAAAACAGATAGTAGCGTTGTAGAGCATAAATAGCTCTATCGAAAACATATATAAGCTTTAAACGAGTGGCTGCACATACTCCATCACTCTTGGTCAACACTTTCCAAGACGCCCTAAGGTAAGCAAAAAGAGTACCAAAGGACAGAGAAACACCGTAGGTGTGAAGCTTTTAGTACAAGAACGTGTATAATCAACAAGTGTGGTGGAATGATAATGTACGCACTTGTGGACAGTGCTTATAACCTTTTTAGCTATTGCGATGTGCCCAATGATAAGTGATATCTGGCGGCAGCAGCTGCTACTGTGACTGATAGACTGGTTTGAGGACAAGAGCAACGCCATATTCTCTATAAGAAAAATCTCATTATCTCATAACAAGGCTTTGAGCAACTGGGTATTTCCAGCTTACGATGGGGTGACGTGCAAGTGTTCCGACCGATGATATCAACAATGCGTTTTTGCCACTCACAATCCTCAGAATTTTTCAAAGGGATTTAGTTCTCTGTCCTATAGATGACACTAGTAATAACCGTGATGATGTGCAAAAATCTTTTTACCTCTTAACGAAAAAAATGGGAACATTCTGGGGGGTGTGGGCATATATGACAGCGAATCGCCTAGCCGCCCGCGGCGAGTTCGAGTTGAATCATCTCGTCTACAGTAGTACCTGCACATCTAAGATGGCATAGTTCCTTCAAAGGTAAGCTAAGCAGACACTCTATAATAGTGTTTTTTTAATGTTTGATATGCGTTTTCTCGTTTTTGCTCTCGATTTTCATGGCTTTTCGGTA